>JAQGAT010000202.1:0-46409 GCA_034687845.1 Pantelozetes paolii
GAGAGAGAGAGAGAGAGAGAGAGAGAGAGATGACTTTTAGTTAAGCTCTGAGTTAAGAGTGTATTAAAGACTACAAAAGTGGTGTCGAAGTGGCTGTAAAAGAGATTATCATAACATATGAATACACACTCAGTCCGTCATGTCTTGCACTGAGATTATAGACATTATTGTGAGTATAATGAAAATATTACTCAATTTTCTGCATAAATGAGCGAAAATTCATTGAAAAAGAGTTGGATTTTAGTGAAACTAGTGTTAAATATTTGAATGAATGGCTGAAACATAGACTAATGAGTGGACATGGAGTTGGAAAGCGGTATATATATAAAGATTGAGATAACAGATGGTTAACAGATGCAAGACTTGCATATATTTAGTCATAAATACTATTACTTCTGAACAAAAATATTTTATATTTCAAAACATTATTGAGATTTTAATCTCAATTTTCAATAGACTTTATTTTGACTCTAAATGTTGACGCTTTGAGGGAATAGTTGAGGAAAGGGTTAAAAATGATTCTCTCTTTGTCTTAATAACTCCAAGTTTCAGATAAAAAATGATTGAATGAATGAATTTATTGTTGTTTTTATTCACATTAAACATTTCATATTTAAATCTTAACTTTATCAATTTTATAATCAGTAGTAACATGATCACTTGTTAAACAGTAGCTAATGATTCTGAATATATAAATGATTGTGCAAGTACAAATAATTAAAATTATAGTGTTGAAATATAAGGTGCATTTAATAATTACTATAGATTTATGATGGTAATCTATTATAAAAACAAATTAACCTTGTTCATAAAACTAAAATTCCAATATTCTGTAATACTCTGTAAATAACAAAATATAAGTGAAATCATGTGTTTTATTACAATATTTGTATTAAAATGATTAAAAAATAACTAATATTTCAATAGTTTTTAACATTTAATTAAAACAATTAATTAATTGATTTATAAATTCATTGTTTATTTAATTAATAATAAAATAAACGACAAATTATTGATCAGTTATTCTGTGATCACTTGCACTCCAGTGTTGTCGACACTGTTGTCATAACCACACGCTTTGCACCAATTCTTAGGACAGTATTAAACAAAATATATGATTCATATAATTGTGTTGTTTTTGGTTAGCATTTAGTAAATTTCAATCACATTTGCAAAATGTCTGATAAAGCGATTCAGAAAAAGGTATGGTATGAAGGGATAGTAGGTTTATATGCCCAGGGTGATTGCATTGTATTATTATTTTTAATGATAATTTCATTTTTGATTTTAAATGACTTAAAATAATTGTATCCATGATATGCTTTATAACCCTTTTGCTCATGAATTAGACAAATCTTGCACCAAAACCAACTGCCCGGACAACAATTGCGAAGGGAATCAAATCAGAGGTAAAAATGTTGAATAAATTTCTCATTAATTATTAATTCCTATTATTTTAGACTAAAATTGTCAAAAAGTCTGACGAAAAAAGTGATACAAAACTGACTTCAATCGGAAATAAAAATACTGTTATTAAAAGAAATGTGAAAACAGTTAACAAAAGTATTGATAATAAAAGTAAAGCTAATAATAATTTAAATGTTATTTCAAATAATGTGAAGAAAAAACCGGAAACTACTTCAAAAACTTCAAACACATTGAAACCCACAACAAAACCAGTGAATAGTATCACAAAAAATACAAATAAAACTACAATTAATTCAAACAAAACTACAATCAATACAAACAAAACAGCAATCAATCAAAAATCAATTAAATCTGTTGACAATAAGAGTAAAACAGTTGAGACAAAAAATAATGCGATAATAAAGCGACAAATTGTTAGCAAAAGCACTAAAGAATTGAATAAAAATGAAACCATTGATAGAAAAAGTGACAATAATTTAAACATAAAGTCGACAACAAGTGTAACAGAAATAATTGCTGAGAGAAATGATCATGCTAATAAACAAGACCATGTTTATAAAGAAGACCATGCTAATAAAGATTCTTCAGATGAACAGTATGTATCGTTAGCTACTTTGGACTCTTCATATCAGAAATCGGCCCGGAGGTCATCCGAGGTAATTATTATACAGTTAAAAAGCAGTTGTATTTGTATTTCAATTAAATTATGTTTTGTTATAACTGTAATGAAAGAGTGTTTTAGCCGAACCCCCGTCAGAATGTGATACAGAGATCGATGAGATAATCAATAATATATCAGACAATCAAACCAATGATGACTTTCCATCTGATTATTGCGACGACTTTGAAGAATATGAGTCTGACTTTGAAGAGGACGACGAAGAAGATGATGAAGAAGAGAACCAGAGTGAGGGACAGGTGGACGAGGATGAGACAAAATTTAAAGGAATTGGTGAAAAACATAACACATTTATGGATAGAAGTGTTGATAATCTTATGAACAGTAGTCAAGAATCTGTCAAAAGTTACAACAATAGAGAAGAGTTGACCAAAAATGACATTTCTTATAGTTATGGCAACTATTGATAAGTTTTCTAAACATTGAAATCAAAACTAATATAAAATTGTCACTAATTTTACAGATTTTAAAGACAGAAGAGTTGAGACAACTGTTAATACAATCAGTGATTCCGTAAAAAGTGCTAAAATCAGGTCCGAAGCGGGACTTCAGAGGAATAAAGCGTTGATCAGAAGTAAAGAGTTGTTGGAAATGATAAAATTAAATGATATCTGTTTCACTAATTTTGATCTGCCCCCGATCAATTACGATGTCTACATCAAGACATTTGGCAGAAGAGATGCCAAACAGGTCTCGTGTCAGACAACAGAGCGCGAAGAGATTGAGACACAAACAGAAACACTGGAAACGACTGACAAGTGGTCACAAAACCCGTCGTTTACGCCTATAGTCTCCGGAAGTGAACAGCAATTGAATGAAAACAATTTGTCCAACAATTTGATGCCAAAAGTAAATCCGTTTCAATTGATTCAGTTCTTAAACAAATCGGAGACACTTTTGTCGGCTATTATTGCCTCTGAATATGGCATTCAATTCAATAGTAAGACTACTCTTCCCGAAGGTATGAATTGGTGTTTCAATTGTATGTAACCATTGATTTGATTGTCTATTCTTCAGGCGCTCAACAGTTCTCAACAAAGTATTCAATCATTAGATGCATATCTTTGGCGAAGAAGTGTCCGATTAGTCATATGTTCACTAATTCTTTGTATTTGTTTTGCGTTCAAAATGTGAGCAAAACCTCCGGTTCTGCAGAAAAGTCTGTAATCAGTGTTTGGTCACTACTGGCGCCCAAAGAACCGGAAAAGGTGTTGATATGTCGCTCGCATATTATGAGTGCCTTTTCTGACCAAAACCTTGTGGTCGGCGCTATGGTTGACGGCTCGATAGCGCTCTGGGATCTCAACGAACAGTCCTATTATCACAAACAGATTCAAATAGAAAATGAGTCCTTTGTGTTGAGGACACCGTCATATAACACAGCACTGGTAGCAAAGGCACACAACTGTCCAGTTGTGGCCATCACTAAACTTTCTTATAATGAATCCAATGATAAGTCAATACATTTTGCGAGTGTTGATGAAAACGGTGTTATAATTGTCTGGGCTGTCATTGAAATCAAAGGTTTGGGTGAATTTATACCAAGATTAGTCTTTTTAACCCCCTTTTTGATACTTTTTATGCCCCTTTAGATGATGCCAATGATCTGGGTCTTTCACAGGAGACTAATTATAAGATAACTCGCATTTCAACCGTTGATTGTCTCAAAAAGTTTGATTCAGAGATGAGTTCAGTGAAGATAACGACCTTTGAATGCCAACCAAACAATTGGTCCGACTTTTACTGCGGAACAGACAATGGATTAGTTATTCGGTGCACAAGACATGAAGAACTGGACAATCAATTGCCAAAAGTCTACCAAAAGAGTGAAATGAATAGCATTTGGACTAAAGTCTCGTTAATTACTTTCAATGAGTGGGAAGTGATATACTTTTTGGTGGCGTTTACCGACGGCTTTGTCGGCTATTATTCAATAACAGATGAGAATCCGTTAAAAATATTCAATTCAAACGACTGTCCGATAATTGACATAAAATGGACTCAAAGTTCACATTTCATTGCATTTAATAATTTAAACCAAATATTTGTTTGGAGTCTTAAAAGTGACCAAAACTTGAATCCAGTGATTGAATACAAGCACCCAAACAATAGGTCTGTCCTTAAGTGCTGTTAATTGTAAATTAATCAATAAATTGTTGTATTGTTTCAGATTATTATCAATCAGTTTGTGGAAAGGGTTTAAAACTTTTCTGGTATTGAAATGAGTCTAAAATTATTGATAAAAAGCTTAAAATTATTTCATTAATAGGTGTTTGGCTGTGATTTTGGACAGATCCTGGTCTTTGACTTTCATATTAAATCAATTGATAACTAAATTAAATGCTTTTAGGGATTAAACGTTTTATTGCTTCTTGAGGTTGACGTTGTGATAGCACTGGCAGAGCACTGGTATATAATAATTCAATTTCAGCGCCAAATGAAAAGAGCGCTAAAACAGTGATAAATGAAATTGAAATAAAATGCTTTATATTTAGTACCTTTTTATTCAACATTATTGCCGTCAACTCAATGACAACTGTTGTGTCAAAAAGTACTGAAACAACAGAAATGCAAACATTTTTTATTCAAACACTGAGAAAGCGTTTCATTCATTCATTCAATGCTTTTATGGATTGAAAACACGTTTTAATTGTTTTTAATATTGATTTCAATTGCAATTAAAATATCAATTGATTTGCCATTTAATCCATGTCTTCGGCCTCAAGAAGTCGTTCTTCGGCCTCAAGAAGTGGTACTTCGGCCTCAAGAAGTCGTGCTATCGTTAGATACGATTCCGACAGCGAGGACAGCACCGACAGTGATGACCGAAACACTGGACAGTCGTCTAAACGCCGCAAACAAACTGACCATCAATTAGACGAGGAGTCCTTCAATAGGATTGTCAGCGATTGTGTCAAATATATGCTTATCTTTGATCAAAAGAAAATACCCCTTAAAAGGGTAGATATGTTTAAAGCGGTGATGAAGCGATCGCCGGGTCGTAAGACAGCCGAAGAGATCATTGAAAGGGTATTGAAATCAATAGTCGCTTAAATTGACGCCAATTTAGGGTTACTTTTGTTCCCGAACTTCAGGTGAGCTCCCAATTGGCCAAAGCTTTTGGCATAGAATTAGTCGAGTGTCCCGAAGTGGCCAACACTTTCATTCTGGTCAACCAATTGCCGACCGAAGGTTTGGCGGAAACCATTGATAACGACTCGATATCCGAGTCACAGCACTTTAGGTCCGGTCTTTTGTCTGTTGTTTTGGCCCTGATATTCATGAGCGGAGAATCCATTCCCGAAGACAATGTCTGGAAGTTTTTGACTAAACTTGGATTTGATGTCAAGTCTAAGACACCGATACCTCTGATCAATGGTAAGTGAGTTAATGATTAGACAATGGTTTGAATCAAACCTTCATTTGATAGACGACTCAAACGGTATTACAATTAAGAAACTGATGACTGAGTTATGGGTCCGACAGTTGTATCTGAAGTATCAGAAGATCCCGAGAAGTGATCCGTCGACTCATGAGTTCAGATGGGGTTTAAGGGCTGAGAAAGAGTTCAATAAATTAGATGTCATTAACTTTGTGTGCAAACTGTTCGCCGACGACAGTAAACCCGAGTACTGGAGGACTCAATACGCGGCCGCTATTAAGCAATCAGCGGCCACTAATGCCGCCGAAGAAGAGGAGGAGGACGACGACGACGTGGAAGTGCTTTCAGTCTAACAGTGCTTTGGTTGTGATTATTGAACAAATATTTTTGTATAAAAGGTATTAAACATTAATTATTGGATAACTTTGTGAACGCATTCATCACTTGAATGTGATTTGTATTAAATCTAATGACAATCACATCAGATATTGAGTGCAAAATGAAATGCAAAACCAATTTTCCACTTTTGAGTGCACTTTCAATGCATTCCTAAACACTAAGGATTGGTTACAAAATATATTGACATTTGTTTTCAATTATTATTTGATTTTTTAATTGATTTTCATTTTGTATTAGATTTTCATTCAAATTCATTGCGGAATTGGTTTCTGATTTCACATTTCATTCAAATTATCGGTAAATATATATTGAGTTTTGAATCGTTTTCTGGTTTAGTATTGATTAATATTTTTGTGGATTTGGTATTAAAATTCATACAACTATTCAATACAAGAGAAAATGAGAGCCAATACTCCACTTTTGAATGCAATTAATGCATTGTTTAAACACTAAATATTTGCTACAAATCCTCTTCATCTCATAGATTGGATTCCGTATTCATTTAACTACCGGTTCGTTAGCGCACCGTTAGTTTTTAGACTCATATTATCTCTAACTCACTGTTAATACACATCAAAATTGATATTTATTTAAATGTTATATAAAATAAAATGTTTTCACAATTGACTCGAAAAATGTTGTATTCATTGCAAAAACAATTGATATTTTCAATGAAAGTATTAGTGAATGACAACGGAATGGTGTTTAGTGTTGATGCTTATTGGGCCCGTGAGCTCCCAATTGGCCATCAGTACTAATTGCCGCAATATCTCCACTCTGTCCACCTGTGCTCTCCATTTGGCGGCGTTTGCACTGTTGTGCGGATTCAAGACTATGTGTCTCCTATGCCTTAAGAAGACTAAAAGCCATTGCATTTCATTCGCTTCAACGAAACCATTCATTACTTCCGCTGTTTTGCGTATTATAGCACTAATTGAGTCCAAATTATCTCCGTTTCCGTTCTGTACAACTGTGTCGTAGAACACACACTGACCTATACCTGTCCTCACATTTGTGGTATCGGCTAAAATCATTGCGGGTCTGAAACGATTGTGAGTTAGTTCTCAATGTTTGTCCTCATATGCACTGACCTGTAATACAAACTATTGCTGACATCGATCTGTATTTGTCTGAAAAGGGTGTCATTTGCGGCGCTAATCCATGCGTCCACATAACCGGACAGTCGGCTCACGTCTCCGCTGTCCCGATCAGCTAATAGCTTAAGTTCAGACACAAAGGGCGCCAAAGAGTTGTTGGAAACCAAAACAGTGTACCTTCGGATCACTTCAAAGGCGTCGCCGTCTCGTGTAGTGAACGCCGATCGGCCGGACGTATAGCCCTTTCCGTCGTGAATGTTTTCAACGTAATTGTATTGAAGTTCAAACTTACCCTTCTCATACAAACTCATCAATTGTTCGCACCGGCGTTTCTGCACTATGGATAGGTCTGCGCCGATATGTTGGGCTATATTTGTCATTAAAATAATAATTAAATTGTATTTCATTTTAATTTAAATGCAATTCATATGCAATACAACTGTCCTTTCAATTGAAAATCAAATAAAACAAAAGTTCACTGATCTTTGATATCTGAATTGAATTTTTCAATGGATTATCAAAATCTATTTGTTTTATGTCTTTTCTCAGAATATCTAAAATGAATTGAATTCAAAAAATGCGAGAATTTGTTCACAATTTTGAATACAATTCAGAAATTGAGTGAAAATTTGCTTATTTTCAAAATGTGTTCAGTATTTTACAAATGGATTCTTAAATTGCTGTTTAATTGGGATTTAGTGTATAACCAGGGATATTTTACCAGCAATTCTATCAATTCTAGCAAATCTACCTCATAATTCTATCAATACTTTCATTCATAGGACATTACCAAGAACATCTTGATCTATCAGATGAATTTATATACAGATGTAGATCAAAATTAAATATAATAGAATGTTCCTTGCTAAATTGACAAACTAATCAACCCCTTGGCTATCACTGCCTCAGACTATAATCTAAACTTAGGGTTTGCAATGGTTTAATAACAACTCATGAAAAAGTAAAGCCAATAATAATAATGAAAATTCATTTGAAAAACACTTTTGTGTTAATAAAAGGATTTCATTAATTGTAATGAAAAGAGAAGTCACTTATAATTGATTGTTTGATAAACACATAAAATGTTTATATTTTTGTCTACAAAAGCACACAATCAGTGATCAAGTGATCAGACTGTGAATTGGCATCACTCGTGATCTCAAACTCTGATCGCATCTGTATTTCAAAACTCAATTTTCGGCTCACAATTGCAAATCTGTTTTTCATGAAAGGGTTTGTCAGACGATTAGGTCTTGAGTTGAATATTAAGTAAATGTCTTTTTATATATGAAAAGACTGAAAGAAGAAAAACATTTTGATATTATGTCAAAGAAATGATAATTTGATTTTCATTTTGCACTTCAATTGATGTCATAAAAAACCTACTGTTCCTTCAAAAGAGAAAGTTTTGCACAAAATAAGAGCTATTGAATAATATCTCAAATCAGCGAAACATCCGAAGAATTGTCTGTTTATTATAAACCCTTAAGAATTAGTATTGTATTTGAAAATCTATTTTTAATTTCTCTCCTCTTCTTATCCTTCAAAGTATATATAATTTGGTGGAAAGGGATGCACATTCAGTCAGTGCTGTGCAATAAGACGAGGTGGAAGAGTAGTTATACCCGAGCGCTTGTATTGAAACTGTGTATTCGTGAGAGCATTAAGAGAGCCATTTGGAGGAACAGAATGACAAAAGCTATCCATCAATACTCGACCATTAGGTCCAGTCTTAACCCCTTTGATAGATCGTGTATTTTGGACCTGGGATTAGATTCAAAGCCTGTGCTCTGTCAGGTGGAGTTTGAGGTGTTCGGGGATGTGTCAGGTATGACCTTATAATTGATATTTTACTTTATAAAGCATCCATTTGTTTGAATATATTATTGTTTTTTATGTATTATTCTTTGATGTCTTGATATTTGGCTGAAATCTATTAATGTTGAGAAATACCCCTTAAATTGGGTTAAATTTTAAATAATGTTTTAATTATTGTTTTTAATAACTTATTATTGAAATCAATACATATCAGGGAGTGATTAAAAGATGTAAAGATAAATATTTAACATAAAGTTTAAACAATATTTAAACAAATTTTATATGAATTTTGACATATATTTGGTTTACATTCGCACTGAGTGTCAGAAAGTGCTGTCAATGTCACCAAATGTTTGTTCAAAAGCTATTTATAGATCTGAAGACGGATTTGAATTAAAATTATTTCTTTAATTTAAATGTTTTTTTCTCTTTAAAACCTCAAAACCTCTACTAATGAGTGAAACAGGAAATTAATATTCAGTAAAATGTGATTTATTTTTGGCTAACAATGAAATTTAATTATAATTTTGAATTCAATAGAAGAATATTCTTCTCATATATAAAGATAAAGACAAAGAGTTTTTGGCATCAAATCAACCATTGATTTATGGCTTAACGCTTATGAATTGAGTTTTGCATTAATGCCAATAACTATTGATTTAAATAATGCATTCATTGAACAGTGGATTAGATTTGCAATTATTTTAACTCTCTTTTTGTTGAGATTCTTGAACTGATACTCAAAATACGATTAGTTTGAGTGGAAATCACATGAAAAAATGTTTCGTTGATTACATGTATATATTTTTAATGAATTGATTGATATCTTGACAAAGATTTTGGCAAAAAGTTGTCAAAATTTCTTGTAAAACACAAATTGAATATTTATTTTCAATGGTCTGAAACGGCTTTACTTTTTGTTGTCATTCACTAAAACAAAACTATAGTTTGTTTTCAATTCTCATTTAATATTCTGTATATTCTGTGAAAAACAATGAAAACCATAAAAGAGTTTACTTTAAAGACTCTTTGAAATTATTTTTAGAGCAAAGAAAATCTTCAATACATTTTCAATTGACATACTTTAAGGCTTAAGCATTATTAGATGTTAATCTCAATCATCTACCAGTGCTTAAGAAAATAGAGGCTCAGTATTCCAGACCATAATTCATGTTTATATTAGAGATTTACAAATTACTTCATAAAGTGATTCACAACTAAAAGTTTATTTTGATTTAAATGTTATGAAAAATAAAATCTATTTTTATCTAAATTTCATCAAAACTTCTGTCGATTTAAAGAAATAGTTTTGAATTCAATTCAAAATGATTTTGAAATCTATTTATTTATTTATAAATATTTTTGTATCCATTGATGAAAAACTAATAAATCATTTATTTACTCATTTTTAGGCACATTCTTCACTCGGGTATGTATGCAAACACCGACGCCTATATTCAACGCCTTCACAATCTGTCAGTGCTTTTGAATGTGATTAACGCCACTAATATATCCATCATTTTGTCATTAAACTAAAAATTAGACAAAAACTATTCAATCATTCATTTGTTTTGAATGACTCTGATATTAGTTAGGAATGAGAAAAGCGATTGAAATGATTCGGAATATAATTGTATTATTAATGACACAAAAACTGAACTCATTTTCAATGTTCATAGAAAACAAACTAATTATCAAAGAAAATGAGTTTTTCTTTATTTTCATAACCTTTGTATAGTATGCCAGAGATATGTGCGATAAACTGAGTCTTAAGGGATGGATACGAGTGTCACCCAGGGGTACAATCTATGGCCAGATTCAGGGCGAGAAGACTAATGTGGATGAAATGTAAGCATTAAAAGTGGGTATTATTGACGGAAAATGAATCAATTTTTTTGGTCTGCAATGAAGGGCTCTATGGCTGCGACTGCAAGGAAGTCCCGGCGCCCGCATAGACCACTGCCGGTTCAGCAACTGGAAGGTCATCGACAGCTGCGACTTCAGGAACTTCTCTGTTAGATATTGAATGTCTTGTTATCTGTTATTAATAGACATAACCTTTACTTACATTTATGTGAAACCCTATTCTTAAACACAATTCCTTTGAATCGTTTATTTTTATTAGAAATAAGTGTTGAATATGTGTTCAAATGATTAATCAATTGATTGTCACTTATTGTTCATCTGTTCCTATGATTCAAGAGTTTGTAATGTAATCAACAATAAAATGACCAAATTATCTATCAATGGATAAAATCGATGATAATTTGAATTTCAGGGGACAATAAGAGAGCAACAAATGAATGGTTTGAACTAACTTTGGAGTAAAGGCTTCATTGAATGATGCTTTGCATTGCTTTCCTGTAAAGCATTGCATATAAAGTATTGTTTAACTAATAATACAATTAAAAGTTATTTTAAATCAGTTTTGTATTAAATTTATTATGAATTTTGTTAAAATTATTATAAAATATCAATAATTTTAATCAAAAACTAAATCAAAATAACTTTTTAATTGTATTATTAGTTAAACAATACTTTATATGCAATGCCTTTACAGGAAAGCTATGCAAAGCATCATTCAATGAAACCTTTACTCAAAACCATTCAAATACAACCTATTATTCCCTTATCTTTGTATTTATTGAAAATTTTATTCATTTATATGACTGACAAAACTTAATAAAAATTAAACAAGTAAACTTGATCTTAACAAGATTAATCATAAATATAAGTTCCTAACTGACCTTGGACTTTATCTCCAATTATATTATAGAAGACACTCATCATAGTGTAGTAATGATGTGAATTGAAGGACACTTTCGTTACTATAGTATTGTATATTAAAAATATATTTCATTTCAATGGCTGTGAATCTGTTGTCATATAATCTGAAATAGCCTTCAATTTTAAGTACATTTTTCGTACATTTAATGTCAATTTGATGTGAATTTTGTGTTTTCACTGAATCAAGTCACTTGTTTGCAAGAATCAATTGAAATCACCATGCTAAAAACACCGGCATGGTTTTTCCCAATGGGCACTGTCAGGGGTTACTTCTTCTGCTATGGAATGGCAGCCTTTTATGGAGGAATGGCTGCTTTAAGAACTGCTTTTCAAATATTGAAAGACCGGAAAAGTTTTTTTGAACTCAAAGATCGACCCAAACCTCCGAAGTGTTTGACTGATCGCCGATTGGGTGAACATAACTATATCCAGTGTAAAGTAAGTTATTGTTTTGTATTCAAACTCAAGGCTTAAGTAAATAATTGATATTTTCTGTGCAAAGAATGTGAAACTGCATTACATATCAAAAGGCAATCCAAACAACCCTTTAATGCTTTTCCTTCACGGCTTCCCTGAAGTGTGGTATTCATGGAGACATCAATTGCCAGAATTCAGTAAAAACTATTACACCGTTGCTCTCAATATGAGAGGTTATGGAGATTCCGATAAACCTCAGGGTATTAGCGATTAATCACTTATGAAAACGATGTGTAAACTGAAACTTATTCACCCTTTAAGGGGTCGCCAACTATTCTGTCGACAAATTGGTCGAAGATATTAAGGAAGTGATCCACGGATTGGGTAAACAAAAGTGTATTCTAGTTTCACACGACTGGGGAGGACTGGTGGCCTGGATGACTGCCGCACAATACCCAGAGCTGGTGGACAGGCATATTGTATGCAATGCTCCGCATTCTAAATACTTTATGGAAACAATTGAATCCAGTTGGAAACAATTTTTAATGTCCTGGTACTTTATTTAATTCCCTCACCCTTTCAATCAAGTAATTAATTGTCATATATATATTCAGGTACGTCTACTACTTCAATATGCCATACCTTCCAGAGTTGGGATTCTTAGCCCATGATCTAAAAGTGTTTGATACTATCTTCAAAAAGTTGGGAACAAGTGATGACATCGAAGCTTATAAATACTACTTCAGTAAACCCGGGGCACTGAGCGGTCCTATCAACTATTACAGGGCTCTACAGCGCGGTTATGGCCGAGACTTTGTGAATAAAGTGATGAACAAAAGAATCACTTCTCCAACACTTGTAATCTGGGGTAAGAATGACCTCGCTTTGAGCTCAACCCTGGCCTCAGACAGTTGTAAGGCTTGTGATAATTATACCATTAAGATGATTGACAACTGTTCCCATTGGACGCCCTTTGATAAGCCAGAGTTAGTCAACCAATATATCAATGAATTTTTGGCACAAAATAAATGATTTATTGATTTCAATACGAATTGAGTTTTCATTCACTTATAATGAAATTTTGTGTAAATTCTGGGCCTTTTGTATCTAAAATACATACCAATCCTCTTACTATAAGTTTATTCAACGATTGTCTGCAGAAAATGTAATCAATTCTGGAATTATTGAAAATTATGACTCATTTTTCACATTATATTCAAAGCAATAAAAATTAGATTACATTTGAAATGAAAAATATTTATTTTAAAAGAGAAATCAAATATGAATTGAAAATAAATGACAAAAATATGAATACAAAGTGTTTTAAGGATCGCTTACTTCACTCCACTATTTCAGACCTAACCGTCGGTCCCTTTGATTGTTTGACCGACTTCTTCGACGACTCTTCCGCTTCTCTTGTCTTTGGGTTGGGTGTCGCGGAAGCCTTGGGCGCAGAGACCGACTTCTTTGTGCTTTCATTTTCGTTGGCTTTCTTTGACAGCACTTTATTCTCAGCTTTTGTTTCATTCCCAGAGTTTTCAGTTTTTTTATTTTGATTTCGCATTGAAATGAAAACAATGACAAAACCGATGACACAAACGATAACAACCACTGAGAAGAAGAGTGCAATCAATGTCCAGTCCGTCTTATTACAGCTCTGGTGGTCGTCTGTAGCGGCAAAAAAGTCCGTTAAATTGGGTTTCACTGTAGAGTTTGTGGTTGTGTTTAATAACTCAATCATTTCTGTCGTTTCCTTCATTAACATTGTAGTCATAGGTCGGGGATCTCGAGGACACTTGTAAAAGAAATTGCGGTTTTTTATTCCCCTGGACGCCCAACTCATGCACTGGACATGAAAGAGAAAAATATTAAATTAGAGACCAATCGCTGACTAAACATGAGGACCCACTTCAGGAGCCGGTGCGTCGAGCATTGCTTTGCAGTCGGTTTGGTTGCCAAAGAAGACCAGCTCACCATTTATAGCGATAGCAGCCATGACGTCAGTCAAGGATGAAAGAAGCCTATACCCAACCGGATCACCAGTAGGGTTTTCCATGAATGTCAACTTGGCGCTGTATATAAAGGCTTTGTTGGTGGCGATGTGCTCAGGGTTTGAGACATTGTGAAAATAATACGAAGAAAAGTCATCTTTATTATAGAGAAAGTAAATCTCCTGGTCCTTTTTGGGAAGGGATCTGTTTCTGTTTCTGTTCTCATAAGCGGCCATTATTTTGTGTTTTGGGAACTTATACCAGGTATCAGTGGTTCCGTTCTTCAGTTGAGTCCTGTTCTTATAGAGAAACCATTTGTTGTCCTTTCAATGCATTTTTAATTATCAATTGATTTACAATTAAATGTTTAAATGATTTCTTACTTTTATGAAAACTGTTGAAACATTGTATACCACGTCGTCGATGGCAAAGGCGGCGTCAATAGGCGTTGGAAGACCTGGCCATCGATCGGATATCCAATACCCATGAACACCCTTAACACCAGAGTAAACATTTGTTGTCCAATACGAGTCTCCTTTTAGAAGATAGTTCTTACGGTCGTCTGCATTGACAGCGGCATCGATGGTCAGATCAGCGCAGAGTTGCAACTCTGGATTCATTGGTTCAAAGACATAGAGATTAAGAAATGATAAGAGAATCACAAAAACAATCATTTTTTACAACTTTTGGCACAAATATTCAAAAGTCTCGCGATTTCAGGGGAAATGGGTTTTTGATTAATTGATAGTTTGAGTGAAACACGCGATTAGATCTCAGAGTTTGAAATCATTTCAATTGTGTTTCACTTTTGAATAGCATTTGAAACAGAATTTCACAAACAATTCAATATTTGATTTCAATTTTTAATTATCTCTTGTTTTTCATTAGTTTTTACTCATTTTTTGTCACAATTTTGAGTGAATTTTTAAAACCTATGAAACTTTTGGTGATTTTATTGTCAATTATGACCTATTGTTGGGTCGAAAGTCTTGATCCGGAGGAAGAGCTCTGTCAGGAGAAGACCATCGATGCGGCGGTCAATGCAGACGACGAAATAGATTACATATTCAGAGGCGACTCGTATTGGACTATAAACTGGGAAACAGGTGTTCCGCCCGAAAACGGGAAGTGGATTACTGATCGATGGCCAGGCCTTCCCACTCCAATTGACGCCGCCTTTACCATCGATGACGTGAAGCACAAACTTTCGACAGTTTTTATAATTGTAAGCAATTATAAGCAAATGATAGCATAAAACATGAATTCAATTCTCGTTTTCAGGGAAAGGAATGGTATTTATACAAAGGCAGTGAACAAGTGGCCACAGGGTTCACAGATAACTGGCTCTCATTTCCCAACTATAAAATACTGGGTGCTCTGGATTTCAACGATAAAGTCCATTATCCGGAGCGCAAGGATTACTACATTTACTTCCTGTTCAAACCGGAACAGGTGATGATGTACGCGGCCTACCAGTTCCAGGATGGGGTGGAGAATCCCAAATACAACCAGACCTATAGGGCCACCATTTACTATGTGCTGCCGACCAACTCTAGACCACATCTGGTCTGGTTCTGGTATGGCGCTATTGACGACCCGTCCCAGTTCACCGATACTATGGAGTCCTATATCGATGTGACCGCCGCTTTGGCTAATAAAGAGAAAGTGATTTTCTTTGGACCCGGCACCTACTGTTGGGCCGAATACCCGGACAAACCTATCACAATGCCGATGCCCCTGGTCTGTTACTAGTTTAACGATGTTTGCATTGACACTAATGTTTGTCTCTTTAGTGTTATAAACACATCGGTAATAATGTAACGCAGTATTATGGCTGTCCTCGGAGTCCTCGGATAACACAGAAGCCGACCACCACTTTAAAGCCGACGACTGATAAGCCGATCACTGATCAGCCGATCACTGATAACCTGATAACTGATAACCTGATGACTGATAACCCCTTAACCGGCTCTAAAGTTTACACAAATGACTTGGGAGGCGGTGTTTCAAGCACTAAGTTCATCGATACTGTGCTTACCAGCACTCCGGCCATTAAATCTGGAGCCCATGGCTCCAGACATACACCTTCTGGCGACAAACCAAAGGGTGGAACCAATTGGACACTGATTTGTGCCATTATTTCCATCATTATTATCGTTTGTGTTGTCGTTTTTGTTACCATTTTTATCATAACAATCAAAAAAGAGGACAAATCGGCGCAAAATAATAACAAAAAGACAGATATTAGTAAAAGAAAGGCAACACCAAGTGATTCAAAGAAGCCACAGACACAATCCACAGAAGTTACAGAAGGAGATCAACTGATCCAGGATATGAAGTCAAAGGATTTGGACGAATAATACATTTGCTTTCGTTTAGACTATAATTTTATTCAAATATTTATTACAAATAAAAATTGATTTTTAATTTCATTTTAAATATAATATAAGTATTGAAAATACTTTTTAGACACTATCTCACTGAAGATCAGCGCCGGTTGAGTGGTCAGGGTTCTAATGCTCCGAGTCTTCAAATATCAATTGATGAGAAATTCAATCATTTTTTAATTACTTTTCGTTTGCTTTCTTGTGTTTAATTCAATTGTTTTTGATGTTGGCGTCCACTGAATCAACCGAACCTGCTCAGACGCAATGCCAACTCCAACTGGATCAATTGGTTCAAAGATATAGAGATTAAGAAATGATAAGAGAATTACAAAAAACAATCATTTTTTAAAGCCTTTTACATAAATATTCAAAAGTCTCGCGATTTCAGGGGAAATGAGTTTTTGATTAATTGATAGTTTGAGTGAAACACGCGATTAGATCTCAGAGTTTGAAATCATTTCAATTGTGTTTCACTTTTGAATAGCATTTGAAACAGAATTTCACAAACAATTCAATATTTGATTTCAATTTTTAATTATCTCTTGTTTTTCATTAGTTTTTACTCATTTTTTGTCACAATTTTGAGTGAATTTTTAAAACCTATGAAACTTTTGGTGATTTTAGTGTCAATTATGACCTATTGTTTGGTTGAAAGTCTTGATCCGGAGGAAGAGCTCTGTCAGGAGATGACCATCGATGCGGCGGTCAATGCAGACGACGGACAGAATTACATATTCAGAGGCGACTCGTATTGGACAGTAGATTACAAGCAAAAAGATAATGTAGGAAACGGATACTTGAATAAATACGACATCTCAATTCCCACCGAAAACGGTAAATGGATAACTGATCGATGGCCAGGCCTTCCCACTCCAATAGACGCCGCCTTTACCATCGTTGACGTGAGATACAACTTCTCCACTGTTTTCATAATTGTATGCAATTATAAGCAAATGATAGCATAAAACATGAATTCAATACTTGTTTTCAGGAAAAGGAATGGTTTTTATACAAAGGCAGTGAACAAAAGGCCAAAGGGTTGACAGATAGTTGGCCTGACTTTCCCAAGTCTAAAGTACTCGCGGCCTTTGACTACAGAAATTACATGAATATTACCAAGCACAGTGGGTGCAGCATGTACATTTTGTACAAAGTGGACGATACGATAATGTTCAGCCGTTACCGCTTCAACAACACTGTGGAGACTCCACTGCTCAGGGAGAGCCATAGCACCATCATAGAATATGTAGATGGTGCAATTGATTCCACCTTTATATGGGTTCGGTATCAATTTGATTATAGTCTTGTGCGATCTATCAATACCCTGGGTAAATTTATTGATGTGACGGCCGTTTTGTCTAACTATGATGAAGTGATTTTCTTCGGACCCAAAATGTTCGCCAATTTGGTTTACCACAAAAATAGGACCAACAATATTTGCAAAGTCTGCCACCAATCCACCAATCCATCAATGATTGCATTCATTTTACTAATGTTTGTCTCTCTAGGCCTTCAGATTTACTGGTGATAATGTGACCAAGGCTTATGGTTGTCCTCGGAGTGACCGAGCCGTGCGGGTAACACAGAAGCCGACCACCACTTTAAAGGTGACGACTGATAACCCGATAACCAGCCCTAAAGTCAGCACAAATGCCTTGGAAAGCGGTAATACAAGCATCAATCCTATCCTTTCAAGCACTCCTGCTGCTGGAGCTGCAGTCGATAGCACAGGTGGGACACATTCTGGCGACAAATCAAAGGGCGGATCCAATTGGACACTGATTTCAGCCATCATTTGCATCATTATTATCATTTGTGTTGTCGTTCTTGTAATCATTTTTGTGACAAAAAGCAAAAAAGGGAACAAAACTGATAAAAATAACAACAAAAAAGCCGTTTCCTCAAAGACAGGGAAGAGAACCGCCAGCTCTGAGACCTTAAGCGCCGGTTTTAGCAAAGGAAAGGTATCACTAAGTGATCCAAAGAAGTCGCAGACACAGTCACACACTCCAGACTCTGCAGAAGGGGATGACTTGATTCAGAAAATAAATTCCAACTCTTTGGACGAATAATACATTTGTTTTCAACTATTATTTCATTCAAATATTTATTACAAATAAAAATTGATTTTTAATTTCACTTTAAATACAATTAATGAATAATATTTTGATAAAAAATCGGCTCCGATCTAGTGGTCAGGGTCTTAATGCTCCGGGTCTTCAAATATCAATTGATGAGAAATTCAATTATTTTTTAATCACTTTTCGTTTATTTTTTTTGAATTCTTGTCTTTCATTCAATTGTTTTTTGATGTTAGCGTCCACTGAATCGATCGCACGGTTCAAACGCAATGCCAACTCTAAGTGCTCTAACATAATCAGGTCCGGCTTATATGATATGAAACTGCTGACCAGACAATTGTCTGTTGTGCCAATACGTCCTGTCCTTCCCGATCGGTGTATGTAATCGGAGACATAGTGAGGAGAGTCGTAGTTAATCACATGCCGTACCTATCGGTTGAGAAATGCTTAACAATAAATGAGATGAAAGCGATTGAAGACATACCCGAACGGTGTCTAAACCTCTTGAGCCCAAATCAGTGCATGAGATGACATCGCATTCGCCCGATTGGAACCTCTGGAGCTGATCATACCGTTCCTTATCGTAAACACTTTTATTAAGTCTCAAACATGGGATGCCATTCTGGTTGAGGTAGTGATGGACCCAATTGGAGGAATCGGTTCTATTGCTAAATATAATAACCGGTCGTCCCATCCGACTGTCCTTTTTGACTAACTCTAAGAGCTTTGAAGACCTGTTGTATCGGTTGATGCGATAGAAGTCTTGCTTCACGTGAGGCATAATGTGATGCACACTATGTGTTGAGATCTCTTCAAAATTGTTTTTGATGTCGACTACTGTTCCCAAAGAAGTGCTCAGATTTCGAGGCATCGTTGCGCTCACACACACCAACTGAACACCAGATGGACTTGAATTAGATCCCGACTCTGGCATATCGTTGTCTTCAGGGGTATTGTCTTTGATCTGAAGTGAAATGGTTTTAATGAAAACAGTTTTGTCATTAAAATCTGTTTTTCAGTCAATAATTACCAAAACATTTGACAAGAGATCCAACACTTCATTACCAAAGGTGTCGTCAAACAGGGTATCGCTTTCGTCGACCACTAAATGGTTGAGTCGTTGCAGTGAATAGACTTCTGAATATGGGATCAAATGAAGGAAAGGTATGACAAAATCAAAACCAAATATCAAATCGTTTTTTACTTTTCTGTATCAAAGGCTCGACTAAACCAATGGTAGAGATAATCAAATCCATTCCCGTATGCGTCAGATGTTTAGGTATGCCTCCCATCATAACAGCCACTCCTATCCCGCAATACATCCCTAAATGCTGAGCCACACGTCCGACCTGTTCAGCCAACTCACGTGAGGGCACAATAACCAGTCCTAATGGTAAGCCTTGAGTGGTTTGTTGTCCTTTAAGTTCTTTGAATTCTCGGATCATTTGAATAATTGGCGCCAAATATGCGATGGTTTTGCCGCTTCCGGTCTCTGCGGTACAGATGATGTTCTTGTGGTCAAGTATTGAGGGAATGGCACCCATTTGTATAGCCGTCGGCTCAGAGATGGTCATCGACTCAATGGCTTCACAGATACGGCTCTTCAGACCCAATGAGTCAAAAGTAAGCGATTGTTGCGGATATTGTTTGACCACTTTTGACGGGTTATCGGCATAGATATGAAACCTCATCCGAGAGCCTAAGCCACGAGCAGTAGGTTTACATTCAATGTCTTTGATTATCACTAATACTTACCATCAGTTCGGTTCCCATTCCTCCACTCTTTACTAATGAGTGGTATATTGTCTGCACGTCTATAGGTTTGTCCGAAATAGTGGTTAAACTTCTTGTTATTACTGCTTATAATGCAAACACTTTTGTCTAACTTCTGGACCACTGCTGAAGAAGTGGCGGAAGTCTTAAGACTTGAATCGCTTTTCAATTGTTTCACTTTTTTCTCCTCATTGTGTAAAACCTTGTTGAGTGTTGTCTTCAGATATTTGGGGATCTTTATCACAGTCAGGGGATTGGGCTGTGATTTAAGTGAAGATAAATTGCGATTAAATGCAAACAAAATGTGATTTTTATTGAATTTAATTAACATTTCATTTGATTTGAAAACATAAACAAAAACATGTGTTTTGTGTCAACACTACTGACGACTCGTGGACTCACTTCACAGTCATTTCGCAATCAATTCCTATATATTCAAGGATTTTGTTAACTGTTTAATCAATTGCTGTTTAATTGAGTTTAGTTGAGTGTAATTGATCAGGATGCTCCCCTTACATAGCCAGGGTAGTCTAAAATGTACATTCAACCTAGCACTTTCATTAGAGTTATGATAACAGTGGAAAATGTTAGCAATGTAAGTTTACTCTGTATTTAAAACTTCAGGAATTATTTGATATTAACTTAATTTTGATTTAATTCAATGGTTTGTTATACAAAGCAGACAATACTCAATGAGACAACCCGTTCCTCCTTTACCACAGACGGTGAGGAGAGGAAGACATGACTAGTTTTTTTTATTAGTGCTTTATTTATAAAAAGTTATCTTGCTTCTCTAACGATTAGAAGAACCTTGAATAGTCACTGATTGTGATGTTTGATTAATTAACACTCAATTAAATTATAGTTAAAATAATTTTATCAAAAAGTGATTGAATTTAAAATAAATTTTGACAAATCTTGTGATGAATTGTTTGAAAACTTTATCATTGATTGGGTTTTTGGTATAAATTCTCTAAACTATTGAATAAAATATCATTGAATAAGAATCTGTGGATCCGTTGACAATGAATGTGAAACGCAAGCTAACTGTCCTCTTTGCACCCATCAACTATGTCGGGCCTATGAATGCCTGTATAGGAATGGCAGAAGTGTTGAGAGATAGCGGACATAGAAGTGTATTTGCAGTGATTGCAGAGTTTAAAGAAAAGTTAAACACTTGTGGTTTTGAGGTCAAAGCTATTGTCAATTCAACCGATCCGCCGGCCGAGGATGGGGCGGCACGCAATGTCGAGCAATTAAAAAGCTTGATTAATTCTGGCAGTGCTTTAACTAAAGCCATACATACTTTTGGCCATGAAGTCAGTGAACTTATATCAGAGGCCGATAAGATTGAGCCGCACCTGAAGAAAATCATTGCTGACGTGAAGCCGGACGTTATAATCAGTGATCACATACTAGCGGTGCCGTCGATCATGAATTCAGTCATTCCTTGGATTTTCAGTTATAGCAGTAATCCGTTGTCTTTGGATTTTATGGTTGCGGACAACAGACTTCCCCCTTCGCTATTGGGTAAGGGTTTAAGGGTTTCATTGATTTTTGCATTCATTAAACAAATTCACAGAATTTTGAATGACTTTTGTTTTACTTGTTTTTAAGGCTTGTCTACAACTGATGACAAAGATTGGGATAAATATAGGGAAGAGTTAAAGGAATCGAAGGACATATGGAGAGCCAGGTATCAGGAATGGCTTAATATTAATACAACCGACTGTCCAGTCATACCTGAGAATGTGATTATAATTCCGTCTCCTTTTGCCAACATTTATATGCTTCCCAAAGAACTTGATTACACAGACATCAGACCACTGCCCAAAACGTTTCACAGGTTTGACAACTTTATGCGCACCGATAGTCACGAGACCTTTAAAGTTCCCGAGAGTTTGCGGAACAGATCCGGAAAATTGATTTATCTATCCTTGGGTTCAATGGGCGGCTCTGATGTGGAACTCATGAAGAGATTGGTATCAATGCTCTCAAAATCTAAGCACAGGTTCATTGTCTCCAAAGGTGTGAATCACGACAAATATGAATTGGCAGACAATATGTGGGGTCAGAGGACTGTACCTCAAGTAAAGGTCTTACCGTTAGTTGATTTGGTGATAACCCACGGCGGGAACAATACGGTCACTGAAATCATCGCTTTTGGAAAACCAATGATAGTTTTGCCCCTATTTTTTGATCAATACGATAACGCACAGAGAATTCATGAAAAAGGGTTTGGCATTAGACTCGACACCTATGAGTGCTCTGAACAGGAATTACTGAATTCAATTGATTTGGTATTGAATGACAAATCAATTGCAGAGAAGTTATCAAAAGCTTCACAAAGAATAAGAAATGAGAAAAATCTGCGGAAAATCACAGAATTAGTCGAAAGTCTGGTTTAAGTGAATGTTTTGGTCAAAGATTATGTGATTTATTCACAGATTTATTATTTAATCAATTGATCAATCAAAAAATGTTATCAATGTCATTTTGGGTCTAATATCTTATCGATTGTTTACATTATATTTGTGTTTTAATTAATTACTTTTTTTTGTTGAAGAAATGAATAAAGTTTTGATAAAATTGTAAAAAGTGTTTCTGATTATTGAAGTTAAGGTTCATTGCTGTATATATCACACAAATTCAAAGTCAGACCTCAAATACCTGTCCTTTTATATAGAAACTCATTTTTAATACAATTTTTAAACTCATTTGTCTATTCATTGTGTGATTAAAAAGGATTTGAATTTTAATGATAAGAAAATCACTTATTTTCACACAATTTCTCATTCATTAGGCCTTCACTGCAGCGACTCTTCTCATTCAATATCTGATTGTTTTTCTCCTTTAATGTGAAATTGATTTTTAATTAATTAGTTATCAATTGATTTGAATTTTAATCAATGATGAAAACCATAGACTCATTGCCGGTTGAGTTAATGATTATTATCTTCAGATTTCTTGACTTCAATACTCATCTGAAGATTAAGAGAGTGTCTAAACACTGGTCTGAATTGGTGGACAAACTAATGAGCGATAATAAACGCATACTAATCCACGACACGGACAAAGCGTTGCGGGAAATATGTGATTACAACTCACCAGAAACCAAATACTGCAATAAAATCACATCCATTTCACTGAAGAGATTCAAAGCATTTGATTTAAGAAATGCAATGGACTTTATGCCCAGAATCATCTCAAACTGCACTCAATTGAAATCAATTTATCTAAATTTTTCCGATGTCTTCAAATCTCAAAGCAATGTCTTGGATATCATTATCAATAGTTGTTCCACTGATTTAAGACACGTGTCGTTCATTGGGATAAAAACCATTTTTATCCGCAAAGCGCAGGCAATAAAGTTTTGCGAAAAGTTTTCAAACCTTACAGTATTTCAATTGGCGGCCACAGAGGTAAAGATGGAGAATTGTGTGACCTTGGTGTTTAGACTTTTATTACCGAAACTGGGATTACTTATTGTTATGGACGGCAAACACAGCTCTGAAAGTCATATATCAATCAAAAACTCTAATAAAGACATGAAGTTCACCAAAAATTTCTTTAATGTCAATGAAACTAATCGTTTGGTTAAAGTGATTGGTCAGTCAGTAGGCTTGAGTGAAGTTAAGGCACTGGTAGACAAGAATCCAAACTATTTATGTAATCTACATATGTGTGGCTTTGATTGCATTCAAGCGATTGAAATGATTGAAAATCACTTCTCAGGTCTAAACAGTCTCTCAATCTATAACTCATATAAACTTCTCACTGAAAGGGAAGGACAGGTATTGATGAAAGGCATAGCAAAGCTAACACAACTGAAGACATTGCATATTGACATCGAGTCGGACAGTTGTATATTCACATACCAGTCGTTGTCTAAACTGAGTTATTGTCCGCTCCTCAAGTGGATTGAGTTTGAGTCTACATTACTGGACAGGGATTGTATTGAATCGGTTTGTATTTTCTGTCCGCAATTACTAACTGTGCGCTTATTAGATGTCCAGTTCTCACACAATTCAGACTATTGTATCTCAAACCTTCGTAGCCTTTCATACCTACAAAGACTTGTGTTATCTTCAAACCCACCCCTGAGTGACACCAGTCTTACAGATATTCTTCATTCGTGTCGTTCACTTAAATTCTTGGATATCTCTCGGTGTGTACTAATGGCTGCCAACACATACCAGGACTGTATGACTTCGGTTAAGAATCATAACAAGAAAATGTTTGTCTGTTTTTCATATCTTCATGAAAGTCTCATTCAAAGTATCCATGAGTTAGCAGATAACCAAGGACAATTGAAACTCGCGTTCCCAAACTTTAACTCAAATATTCCATGAAATTGGTCTCAATTTCTGTGAAATACTTAGTTTTTATTCATTTTATTTTCATTTTTAAATATTTGTATAATTTTTTGTCATTTTTAATATATATTTAAAAATATATTCAAAGTTTATAATAATTACAAAACCAGTGATGAAAACAAAACAAAACAATATTTTGAAAACAAATTAATGAATTGTTTTCACAAACCCTTTGAATGTCTTAAACAGAAAAGTAATTTTATTTTCATTGATATAAAATAAAAGTTTGTTTGTATTCTCTGAATAACTGTTTAGAAAAGTCTATAAAATATAATAATAAATAATTTTTTCAATTTTCAGTGTCTTTTCATCTTTACTTCAAATTAAATTTCAAGCCTACCCTTAAAGTGATGTATATTTCTTGTCATACAATACAATGCAATGCAATCACTGAACTACTGTCGCAATCCTTTTAAGTTTTGCACAATTTTAATGAGAATTTAACTGAAAGTCGTTTACAAACTCAAAGATTAGTAAAAACTGAGTAATCCTTCAGAAATATTAGTGAAACCAATACTAAATCTTAATCCTATTTAAGAACCCAATCCTTCACTCAATTGAATAGATTTTCAAATAATACTTATATTAGACGTCAATTAAATGATTAGACTTTCAGACAAACAGTTTTTAAAATTAAGTCTTTTTCACACAATTATTGAATTCAATTAAAAGTGTTATAGTTTTACACATTCAACGACAACAGAAGAATATAATATTCAGGGTAACTGTGAGATACCTTTCTTCTTAATAGTGTATTTTCAGCTCTTTTGCAGCACAAAACGGGTATAGTATTTCAAAACAACGATTACTCCACTTATGACTGAACTGATAGTCGTAATAGAGATCTGAATCAGTGATTGATTCACTGTTTTTTAATATTGTTGTGAAAAAAGGAAATATATTTTCAGATATTCTTGAGTTAAAAGCTTAAGAATTATTGTTTGGAAACCACTTTTGAGGGTTTGACTGAAAATCGATGAGAGCTTTGGCTTTAATAATACTAATAATATATTTCTTTATAACTTATAGTATATTCAGTTGTAAACATATTTTCCGAGTGATTAAGTCCTTTTTATTTGTAGGCATGCAAAGCCTCCAAAGCCCGTATTGAGAGCACACATCTGTGTGTATGTGTGCTGGCTCTTTCCAGTGTCTACCGGTGCCCAACCGCAGACCTGTGAGCCAAATGTGTCCAAACAGATTAGAGGGCAATCAGTTTCTCTTTCAGCGCAATAGTCTCTCCTTTCTGTTGATCTCAATGTCTGAATCAAATCAAGTAATAAAAGACAGTCACTGAGACTCTCAGTCATAATAGTGAATAAGTTTTCGGTCTTTTGTATACAAAATATTGCTTTTTTCGGTTTAATTGTTATTTCAATTGAAAATGCATTTGAATATTATTTTCTGCTTTTCAAGTGTTTATATAATTTGAGACCACTTTTACTGAAATTTTTTGATTTAATACAATAATTAATAAAATTTATTGTTTCCTAAAATTGTTTACCGAAACCTGAATCCCATTTCTCGTTGACCGCCGAGAATAACTGTGTGTGCGATATGTCTACAGCACTGACACACACCATAGAAGTGGTCGGTTAGCTCTTGAACTCCCCGGGAAGACACAAATCTGCTTATTGACTACTGGGAGGTCCTATTCATAAGTAACAATACATTAGAGAAGTTGGTGTATCGCCACTACTCCACAAAACGAGAGCATATAATAGCACCGTATAATGTGCACCGGTATCTGACAAGCGAGTGATTCACTGAAACCAATTGCTGCGAAATATTTTTATATACTTTTCATCGCATTATTACTTATAAACTAAAATATATAATACTTTTGTGAATATAATATGTTTTTTTGAATACAATTCACATATTTTTAGTCAAATATTCACTTATTCTTTGAGTATTTATACCTTTTATACAAAAGTCTATCATTTATTTCAATCTATTTTTTCTTTTATTCAGTGATTAAGTGCTTTTGAATATAATTTTTATTCAATAGATATCAATATAATGTTTTAATGCGTTGAAGAAATGTCTTTCAAATATTCAAACCACAAAACCATAAGTTTTTTTTCATAAAAGTATTTGAATTATGTTTAGAAATCACATCAAAAGGAAATGTTTGCAAAAATATTTTGATTTTTTCCTCAAAAACATTACTTTTTTAGATAAAAATTGGTTTAAATATAAAATATAAGAAAAAAAATATGTTTTTCACTCAGACTTTGAATTAAATAATATTTATTTGGATTTTCAAAAAGCGATTTCAAATCTCAATACCTATTGATTTAATAAACTTAAAAATATATCCTAAAATTGAAATCAAAGCTCCAGTGGTTAGCCAACTGTGCTCTCTGTAAATGAAAGCCTTCACCGACAGCCGACGCGATTTAAGCCAAAAAACTTGTGTATCGCTTGATCTCATAAACCGATTCCCACATCAGAGGCTGAGCACAGGTTTAATATAATAAAGAGAAGGTTTTTCGCCATCACTGCTCATACTATGTGCACATTGATATCAATTTAGCAAAAGGAGAGGCCTCTCCTTCTCCGCAAATCCGATGGTCTCTCTCACTCTGTGTGCCCAAAGATAATCCGTCAGATTTATCCGCTTCGGGTAATCGCCTCAATGGCACTGAGAGATCGCTAACCATTTTGTTGTCCAATCTTTAAATCTGTCTTTTGGTTAGTGAAGGCACAGGAAAAACGGAAACGTTTGTCTAAAGTGTCAAAAATATTAACAATTATTTTAATTATAACAAAAAAATATCAAAATTTTTATCAATATTTTGGACAAAATGTTAATAAAATTCAATTATTGTTGACTTAATTACAAAACTATTTGTTTATTATAATTGAGTGAAGAATTGAATGTAATTTTCAAACACTTAATACCATTCAGTTGTAAACGATTCCTATGGTATAGGCGCTAAACAAATTGCCGGTGCCCTGGGGGTAGATATCATAAATGAAATCATAGAAAATATTGGGTATATTCTGGCACTAATACCTAAAACCTTAAAACTGTAAAGCCATTGGTAATAAGTAAATCTGAGGGCTCCGGTAGTTTTGTCAGTGCGGCTCAGATTATATGCACCGAAGGCTCTGTGGAAATGGATAATACAGTGCCAATACAATAGACAAGGATAGAGCACATGAACTACCGGAGCAAAACAGGACAAAACAGATGCACATTTACATTATAAAAGTGATTCATTGAATCCATTTTACAAACGAAAGAGAATTGAATTATTTGTTGGAAATAATATCCGAAACTAAAAAAAGTCTCAAAAGTTTAGCGAAAAGAGCAGTGAATGAGAAAAATTCAAAATCTATTGATTCAATGAAATACTGTTTTCAAGAATAAGACCAAGAATTAAATGCTTCCACAAAAAAAAGGTGAACCAATTGTTAACCAATAGTTTGTTTGGTGTATAGGACCTCTCTTAGTCTAAGATCTATACCTCTAGTCTTAGCTTTTTAGACCTTGATATCAATTTGTATTGAATTGGCTTTGATATGAATTTTTTAAAAGATATTATTTGAAGTTTTTTATATGATATTCATTGCATAGCATAAGTCTGTCAACAGATTTGTGATAAAATTATTCATTTATTACTGGATTTTTGCAAATATTTTTCACAACTACTGTATTACTACCTTTGACATATAAGTTAGTTGACAATACAGTTATTGATTATCCAAGGATATATTTCACAATTGTATTATCTCAGTGATCACATCACTGATTGACTCAATTCTGAGCTCAATATCAGTTGCTTTTGTGAATCAAACGATGAATTCATTCTCTAATTCTGATTAAAAATAATGAATTTGTGATTAAGTGACTCAAACCCTAACCCATGAATGTGCTCTAAGGGGGGACTACTAGTGATTCAATAAATGAAATAATGATTGAAAAGTAATTTTCTCCTATTTTTGTCAATACCTCTCTGTTTAGTGCAAAATAAAGTACAAATCAATTGTAAGACTTCAAAAGATTTTGGGTATTAGTAATAAAAACTGCGAAACCATAGGAATTACTGGATTCTCAATGTGCTCTCAATCTACTCAATTATGAAAAAATTAAGCTTACTCAAATTGGTTGTAGGATCACCAAGTAATCGCTGATTTGTCAAATACTCCCTGAATTTTGTTTAATAGTTTTGAGGACTTCAGTTTAAAGTAGTTTTTGATAATACCTTTATTTTTCAACTCATTCATCAGAAACTTATTTTATCTTGATACATTATAGTGTTTGATCCAGTATTATTAATTGAAGAGTTGACCTTGCTTACCCTTTAATGTGTAAAAAAACAAATGCTAGAAATTTTGCAATATTTCGAAGTCTTATGTCTTCTTTTAGTTAACTCTGAATATAATTCAGGATTTTTTACATTTTCTCTATTATTGTGTTATTTAAGAGAAATTCAATAGTTTTTAATGAATAGAAAGTCAATACTTGAAAATCAAGTGCTTTTTATGATGTGTTAAATAAATGATTAATTTTTGCGTTGAAAATCAAAATATTTTATTCAATAAAACAGAAATACATTTGAAATATGTTTACATTTATTATTGTTTCTCATTATATGATATCATTTTATATTATACACGAAAAATACAATTCAAAACAATTGCACATCAGATCTAATCTAATCTATTTGACACTCAATAGAGGCTTTAATATAAACGCATTTTTAATCCGTTATATCATTTGGCTTTCAATTAAAAACTTTGATCAATGAGTGCAATGAAGGGTCGCTTAGCCGTTGACCTCATCCCACTGAACCACCAAAAACTTACTATACATAAATAATTGCTCTAAAACTACCCTCAATCAATACTAACAACTAATTACTCTCGGATAGTTTGTCTCAGCTTCTCCGAGTCCTCCCTCTGCTGTTTACGCCACTTTGCTCTACGGTTTTTGAACCAAACCTATAGTGAAAAATAGATTTATTATAGGATTTAATTATTTTGTGGAAACACTAAACCGAATAAACGGAAGAGAATTCAATCAGATTTTCAAGTGATAGCTATAATAGGTTTGCACCCATAGGTCAGGGCATCTCTATTGTGTTAACGACAGGTTTATTAACTTTTGTCAATCGACGACAAAAGCATTTATTATTAAACAAGTGATCATTCAATTGAATCGCTGAATGACTGCAGATATTGTGCAAACAATACACAGGAATTAATCACTAGTTTTCACTGAAAGGACGGAAAAACTTATTTCTCAATCAATTGTGTAATAAAAGTGTCAAAACATTCTGTAAACCAATGAAATTGATAAACATTTTCACTGATTATTGAAATATTGATTCAATTTTTTGATTAAATTATTGAAACTTTTTATTAATTTATTGTTAAATCAATTGAACTTAAAATGTATTGAAGATTGTGTTCAACACTTAATCGTAAGACAAATACCAATCAATTCAATGTATTTTAGTTTTCATATCAAAACAGATCACAGATTTTGTTAATTTTTGCTTAAAGGAAGGGTATGTTCACTGAAGTGATGGCAATGAAAAGCTATGAACTTTCAAAGGGGGCTTAAAATGATTGAAAATAGTTTCATCAAAGGGGGTCAAAACACTTTGTGCTTATTTTGGTAACAAAACTAAAAGTGATTTTTAATATGATTTCATCAAAAAGTGTTTCAATGCTTACTTCAACTCTTTCTTCTTTAAGCTCAACCCTTAACGCCAGTTCCTCTCTTAAGAGCACATCGGGATAGTGGGTCTTATCAAACGCCGCCTCCAATTGCTCCAACTGTTCTTCAGTGAATATAGTCCTGTGCCTTCGTTTCCTCTTTTGGCCGGAATGCATGAAATTAGCGGTCAATTGGGAAATGAATGCCGAAGTGGAGGCCTGTTGTAAGTGCTGTTGCAATGAATTGTGCAATTGATAGGAACTGGTGGCCCGGTTTGACATCAACGAGGCCGGGTATGTCATAGGTGAGGAAGGGGTATGGGTTTCTATTAAATAAAGATCATTTGTATGTGTCATTGATTAGAAAGCGAATCTCAGGCACAGGTGTTATTGACATAAATGATAAGGTTTTGGTGCTTTTGGGTCAACATATGAGACAATACTCACGTAATTGTGTTGAATACGCAAACATATCATATGTCGGCAGACATCGAGTAAAAGGGTTGTCACATATGCCTGAGTTTGGATACAGAGTTGAGTGAAAGCCATGAATATTAGCCACTGAGTCGTCGGGTAAGGCCCGGGTCATAGCGGTATCGCTATTAGATTTGGCACTCAATTCAGTCTTTGTCTTATTTGTCGGCAAATCTAATATATCTTTAACACTGAAGCCGAAAGTTTTAGAGTCTTTGGCGGCAACAGCCGAAGCACTGGAAGCGTTGTTTAACATCTTCATGATTGACATCACATTGAAAGCATAGGCAGAGTTCAGGCAATCCATTCAGTAGTGCCTATACTATACTCAATACGACTGACCGTTAGATAAGACTATCTTATAATCGGAGAAAAGTTTTATCAGATTTGAAGTGAAAACTGAATATCGATTAGAAAATAGACTAAAGTTTTTGCAGAGCTTTTCCTTTCGACCGATCCATTGGGCAGTGATTGACACTCAAGTGCCTGAGTCTAAAGTGCTGTGCATTGGATGGACTGCAGTGTCTGTGCGCCGCCTCCCTGTCCTCACCAACACTCTTATTCGTGGTTCAGATTATTGTATAGAAAATGATATAAAAGTTATGTCTTTTGAATAAATCTTATGTGAATTCACAGCAAAATCTTAAATCTGTTTTTCATGTGACTCTCAATCCTAGAAATTGTCAACTGATTAGCTCTTAAGCATTTAATACCCCTTTCCTTTTGCATTAAAACTATTGAAAAATATTTTTATAGAAAAATTTGATTTAAAAATACAATAATTTTCTTCAAAAATATGATAAGCATAGAGTGGGAGGGGCTTAAGGGTACTGGGTCTGTACATAACCTTGCACACTTTAAGATTGCACACTTAATATCAAACACTTTATATATACTGTGTTTCGCCCCTTAGAGCCGCGATATTTGCTTTTTATTTAAGTGTTTTCAACAAAAATGTGTTCAAATTGAAGGATAAATTGATTTTTTAGTTTCATTTGAATTGATTTTAATGAAAACTATTTGCAATAAAAGTGTAAAATATTTAATACAATTGAAAACAGATTTAAAATATAATTGAAAATCAAAAAACAATTTTAATATTAATGACTAATATCTGACTTCAAATGCATTGAAATCAAAGTCAGAAATAACCCTTTCGTTAGTGAATAGACAGCGATCTATACGAGACCCACGACTACCAGTGCTTTGTAACCAATGTTTCCTAAAATCAGTAGTGAATTGAATACACAATCAAATGAATAGTGGATTTGAAAACAGCTTTTGATTTCAATTTTCAACAAATGTTTTAAACATTTAATGAAAAAAACAAAACAAATGTTTACATAATAACGATCTGATCCTCCAATCCCTGAGCGGTGCCGACGACTGTGCCGTCCCTGGCGTTCATAACCCAACCAAAAAGACCCAACTCATCGGCCTTTCGTTTAGTGGACTACAAGTGAAGCAATTATTTTGACATAAAATGCAATACAATTGAAGTGAAAGTGATTTTCAATAATAAAAATTGGATTTACTTTACGGAAGAAAACCCCTGAAAGTGATAACAATTAAGACAGGGGTTAGAGTTGTTGATGCATTTGAATAGGACACTAGACATACCCTGAACTCTTCCAAACACCTTGTAATCAACAGATAGTAGTCGTGAAGACATCCAGTGTTTGATTGCAATGAATGTAATGAAAGTGAAAATCAGTGTCAAAACAAACACACGTTTTGTTGACAACTGTTTTGAATTGTTTACAAACATAAACATTACTATTGTTTGACACGTTTTGGACGTTTAGATATCAATCACTCCAATCGATGACTCAATGAATTTGTTTACAAATGTTTGTTACATAAAAAAGTAACAAAATTTAAAACACAAAAACACAAAACAAGTTAACTGTTTGTATAAAACAGTAAACAGTTAACACATTTTAAAAACAGTTGTAATGAATGGATATTTAAATGTGTTGTCCGTAATATACGTAACAATAAAACCACAAAATTTGCCCCTTTTTTGGTGTTTTTATTGGTTTTTAACGTTTTGTTGTGTTTTTTGAAATGCCTTTCATTTGTATTAATGTTTACGTTGTCTATGAATAGTTGACTGCATTTCATAACAACACGTTTTCAGACCTGAAGTTCAAGTTTAAAGTCATTTCTGGTTTTGAAGTTCAATTGAAAACCAGTTTTGTGTTTAAAATATCAATAATTTGTTAATGTTTTCAATGTTTTCAACAAATTATATGAAATGTTAAACAATTTTAAGCAATAATTCACTTATTATTCAAGTGTTTACTGCTTTGAGTCCGCGTTTAACACTTCAACCACTTTTGGGTTGTTTTGAAAACTTTTGGGTACTTTTAGGTCAATCTGTCGGCGATTTAGGTTTAGATGAGATGTCGTTCAGAAAAGTAGCAAAATATGTGACACTTCTTGGTTTCGGCGGATCTTCTCTTCACGTCTTATACCAAAACGATTGGTTGTTATCTCTTATCTAACTTCAGATCTAATCAATGTTTCATTGATTACAGGGATATCCGAAATGTCGGTCTCTTTCGCTTCGGTCGCGCGGCTCTCACTGTCACTCAAATAGCGGTCGACTATAAGATGAGTGTTTCGGGCCTTAAGGACTCATCACAGGAGACACTTGATCTGTGGTCACAAACACACAAACGATCGGCGGAACGGTTGTTGGGTTTGTGCGCCGCAAACGGCGGCGTCTTTATCAAAGTTGGTCAACATATCGGTGCTCTTGAATACCTTGTGCCTCACGAATACGTCAATACACTTAAAGTGCTTCACTCAAGAGCTCCGCGTTCTTCGGTTGAGGACATAAAACGAGTAATTATTTGATTGAAAACATACCAAACCTTAACCACTGTTCCACTATTTCCTCAATATTTGTTAACTTTTGTCAAAACTATTGAAAATTTAATGAATTGTTTGTTTCAAACGTTGAGGTCATCAAAGAGGACACCGGAAAAGACACGGAAGAGCTGTTCCAGGAGTTTATTGAAGAACCCATTGGAGCCGCTTCTTTAGCACAGGTACATAAGGCCAGGCTTAAGGACGGACAGATAGTAGCGGTGAAAGTACAGCATCCGAGGGTTAAACAGCACAGTTATGTCGATATGAAAACAATGGACTTTTTGGTCCATTTGGTCGACAAAATATTTCCCGAGTTTTCGTTCCTATGGTTGGCCGAAGAGACCAAAAAGAACCTGCCGTTGGAACTGGACTTTATTAATGAGGGCCGGAATGCTGAACGTCTGGCCCGAACTCTAACCAAATATTCGTGGCTTAAAATACCGGCCATTTATTGGGAGCTCTCTTCGCCTCGGCTTCTGATGATGGAGTTCGTCAAAGGGGGTGAAGTGACGGACAAGAAGTATATGAATAAACATGGGATCAGTTGTAGAACTATTTCTCAACGGCTGGGACTGATGTACAGCGAAATGATATTCATTAGCGGTAATGTCCACTGCGATCCACATCCCGGCAATATTCTGGTCAATAAACTACCCGACGGTAGTCCACAGATCGTACTTTTAGACCACGGGTTGTATACTGTAAGTGCCTTTTGGCCGCAAATATTGTGTTGTTTAACAATTGGCTTATTTTGACAGCAATTGACAGAAAAGTTTAGACACGAGTACAGCCGCATGTGGTTAGCGGTCATCAATGCGGATGTTAAGGAGATGAAGGTCTGGGGCGAGGCGTTAGGCGTCGGCAAACTGTTTCCACTGTTGGCCTGTATTATGACAGCAAAGCCGTGGACTGCCATTGAGAGAGGTCTCGACAGAGCGGTAGATAAGGAGACCAAAAAGAAAGAGGTATTCAAACGACAAGTGATTTAATGTTTGGATTAATAATGAAATGCTTTGAAACCCGAAGTCCGGAGAACTCCGTAAATACGCGTCAATGTATTTGCACGAGATATCAGATCTCTTGTCCAAAGTGGACCGACAGATGCTACTGGTCTTCAAGACAAACGACTTATTGCGGTCAATAGACTACGCTTTGGGCACCAGTGGTGAGCGGCGGTCACTGATAACAATGTCCCGCTCCTGCATACGCGCCGTTCACTCAGAGAGACTCAGGATTAGTGAGAATTGGTTGCAAACACTTGGCGTACATCTCAGCCGACACTATATGGAGACTAAGTTAACCCTCTATTCCCTGTACTTATGGCTAACTGTCCTCATCTGGGGTTCAGACTATTTATAGCATTGTTTTTCATATTTTATTAAATATTTTAATAATTGTTTGTATTTTTAGATAAATAACTGTTTTATTGGTTTTTGGTTTTGAATTGAGTTTGAAATAAATGAAAGTATTTTTGAAATGAGTTTTAAAAAAACAATTAATTAATTGAATTCACATTTAATTGCAATTAAACTATGATTTCATGAATTGAATGCAAATTTCGTCACAAATTATTTGCACATTAATTGTGATGAAAGACATTGAAAGACAGTATTTATAAACGCGTTTAACTGAAATCTCAATGAGGTTATTATCCGCCGACGTTTCGGTACCTTTAGATACCATCGCCTCTTAAGACAGTGGCGGCGAATCTCTTAAGCATTTTAAATCCTATTTTATATATAAATAGTACCAAAACGTGGGATTGCTTTCAGTGCTAATGACTTGAAATGCCTTTAAATTTAAATGCCTTTCAATTGTTTGTAAAAACAAAAACAAAAAGTTATTTACATTTGAATTGATTTATGAATTGATTTAATGATTGCTTTGTTTATCAATTGATTATCACTTTTATCGCCAATTGTTGACACCTTTTGATGAGATAATGAGTGAAACGACAGCCACTTCTTCACAAGAAATCCTCTATTCGTCACAACATGACTCACAAGTGAGTGACGAAACCGCTGATGACTACCAGCCCTCCACTCAAGAGATCAGTAACGCCCGGACACAGGAGGTAGCGATGGCTATGGAGTTCTTCACCTCTTTGAGGGATAGTCAGGTGATGACCACTACATCACTACTGGATGCCCAGCACTCGGACAACACGTCCAACGGTTAGTGTAGACAACATCTTGTAGACCACTTTGCGGTGAAATACTTCTTAGAGTTGAAGATAAACAACAGTTTTGTCTCTTTTTTAATCACTTGTTGTTTGATATTTAGCCGAAGATCTCAAGCACTTCGTGATCGACACCGACTTTGAGATGAAACCGATGGTCAGCAGTGAGAGGAAGAAAAGGGGCCGAAAACGGAAGATCAGAACCCCTGAGGAGATGGTCGTCCACATGAAGGACAAGAAGGAGAAGAATCGTTTGGCGGCGCAGAGGTTACGGCAGCGGAAGTGCACAGAAATACAGAGTTATGATACACAGGTGCAGGAATTGGAGAGGAATGTGAGAATTAAGGGGGAATTTGCGAAACACTTGGAGACAAAAGTACAACAATTGAGAAATAAAATCAAAGCGTTTACACAAAGGGGTAAAACAACAGACAGTAATCAAAATTCACATCAATTTGTCATCAAATCTGAAGAAATTAATTCAAACAATCATTTTATATGTATTTCCCGTTGAGATTGCGTTTACACTCCTCTCACACCGCTCTCAGGGGGTATTGATTTGGCCAACGATTTAAGTCATTAATTATTTTATATATATTTTCAAACGAAACCTCTTTTTTGAGTTAATTTTTACTTTTAATTATTATTTAAATACAAACCAAAAGTCAAATCAATATTTAATTATTGATTAAAATTGACGTCAATTCCTATTAACAGCAAAAATGTTGAGAAAATTGAGTGTAATTTTAAAAACAATTATTTCTTTGATTTAAAAACTAATTATAATTTAAAACTAAAATCTGTTTAAAAGTTAATTAATTTTTTGTTTTCTCTCAAAACACTATAAAATATGTAAAAAATTATTCAATTATTTTGTAATTAGTTTTTTGTATTGTTTTTTTGCAAATCGTTTTTGATTTGAAAACTTCATTGAATTTGATGTTTGAATGAATGAGAGTTTAATTTTGATAAACATTGTATCGAAAGTGCCTTAAAATGTGTGTTTTGTTTATTGAAAACCGCTTTTCAGACAAACAATTGTTGTTTTGGAAATAATTTCAATAATTATGATATGATTTTCATTTGAGAAGAAAAAACTATTAATAAAATCATATTATCTTTGCTTTTATTTATTCAACTTATTTAAGGTCTCGGTTTGGAAGGGGGTATAAAATGTTTGCGATTAAACGATAAGATTAAATGTTTGTTCATTTCCCCTGAATTTCTTGCATTCAAACGAATCAATAGATTAAGAGATAATCAAAAAGTATTTTGTCTTCAATTTCTCATCTATTTTTTGTGACCCTTTCCAGGACCTCTCATTTGTGTGTTTGTATGACGAGGTATATCAACAAAACTTGATATAAAGGTGTAAATCCAATGACATTTATGACATTGTCTTATAAATAGGACAAACATTAAGACATTGTAATAATGAGTTCAAAAGTGTTGTAAAAAATGAAAACTTTTATGTTTTTTCATCAAATCATGAAAATAAGACTCAAATCAAAGGTTGAGAGAAAAAAATATTGAATATTTTTGCAGTGCTTTCATTAGTTGGCATAAAAATGTACAAATTCTAGTACCTTGGTAATCTAGGTTTGAGTAAGGTTCAATATAAAAACAATTCACCTCCTGTTAAATGAAAATATTTATCCGATGATAAGCGTTTATTGTCCCTGAATTGTCCCTGAGCTAATGCTATTGCTATCTACTTGTTATACAGTTGCTCGTAAGCAGTCATAAAATGTGATGGTTTTCATTGTCCGGACAACTATTAGACATCTTTTTAGATATGTTGTGTATAATTACAATTGAATTCAATCTTTCAAAACATAGAGAAAACTCTGAAGTAATGGTTTTCTCCCAAAACTACTGAACCCTTATTTGTGCTTTCATTCAACGTCTTATTGGATATCAATTTTCAAAGTATTGTTCATCACTTCAATCATCAGATTTCATCGGTTTATGGAAATGATAGTTCAAATTCATGACTACTTCTAACCTAACATTGAATTACAAAACCAGATACTATTGAATCGTTTTCTCAATTGTTTTGTTGTTTTTCTTTTCTATAAATATTATAACCAAATGAATGAAAGTATTGAAAACTCTTGTGATGACAACACCGACGAAGAATGTGATGGAAAAGATAACATATCACTAAATCTCTCCACTCTGTCACTGAAAACCAACTCCTCTGACAGTACTTCCAGCTATGGATCGACATTCTGTCGGATATGCCATCAAAATGCCAGTTCAGGCACCGGAAACTCAGAAATGGTCTCCCCTTGCAATTGCATGGGAAGTATGGCTAATGTTCATCAACAGTGTCTGCAGAGGTGGGCGTCATTGTCCTCCAGTAGTTGTTGTGATATTTGCGGCTTTAAGTATAGAAGTCGTAAAAAATACCCAACTATTTGGACGGTTAGCAAAAATATACTCTTTTTAATCAATATTTTGATTCACTTTTTTCATCAGTGGTTTAATACAGTAATCTTCACCAAAGAGTTTACTGTAGAGCTAGTAATCACTTCCCTTATGGCCATCTCTACCCCATTGATACTAATGGCTACTATCCTCTCAGCACTGGTCAGGACTTCTGGAGAGGGAATGGAGCCATTGGTCTACAGTTTGTGGTCAATAACTATATTCTCTTGGATTCTCTACACAATTATGCTTATCTGCACCGTTAGGTATGCCTTGAGTGAGAGTATATACAATGATCTTATGATGTCTTCTAAAGATATCTCAAAAAGTCGTTCAATGATTGGAAGGAAAAGAATTTAGTGATTGAATTGGTTTGGAGTGAAGACTCGGAGGAATGCCATCAGAATTGTGGCGAAAATTACATATAAAGTGAAGTATTTTTTATTGTTTTCAAAATCTAATCATTTTTTATGCAATAAATATAAAATTTTATTTTTATTTTAATGTATTTTTTATATAAAACTCTTAACAAATAGTTATTATTAATAATGAAATCAAAAATCGCATTAAAATTAAAGTTTTTTTTTATGAAAATTATTCACAAATTTTAATCCAAAAGTAGAGTTGAAATGAATTTTCAACTAATTTTAGTAAAATATTATTCATTTATTGATTATTTCACTGAATGTTAGAAAATAGTTAATGAATTGAAACAAACAATTGTTATATTAATTGTAAGTCTATTTAAAAAGCAAATAATTTATTGATTATTATTGCAAAAACCGATTGTTATTCTGGAGATCACATCAAGTATTAGTTGATTATCAGTGAAATTGAAGCCAATTATCAGTTAAGTATCGAAGGCTTAAAAAAGTTGACAAACATTTGAATGAAAAGAAAAGACTTTTAAGTCATTATTGTTACAAAACTATTGACAAAAATAGTTCATTGAAGTGAATATTGAATACAAATATTATATTAAATGTCTTTTTTGATATGAATTTTCAATCGTTTGGTAAAAATTCATTGAATTTGTGATAAAATGTAAAATATTTTGTTAAAAATTATTGATTTGTAATTAAATTGTAATTAATTTTATATTAAAATCATTTAATTTGTAATTAAATATAGTTCTCAGGAATGACTAACTTTTTGGGATTACTTTGCTTTCGCTTCTTCGACGAAGACATTGGTATCAGTTGTGAGAGATTTGTATCGCTATTATTGCCATCGAATTGATTACTAATCGCATCGCTATTGCCTGCGTTTGACGACTGGCCACAAGTGTAGTCATCGCTGGCAGTCATTGTCCGCTTTCGATGAGCGATGAAATCGCGGCGCATATGAATCGGTCGGTTCTTCATATGTAGTTTGAAGTATAGGCCGCAGGCGTTGCACACCGGCTGTCCAGAAGGGTTTCGGCGCCATTCACTCGATTTAGTGACTCCACAGTTACTGCACTCTATGTCTCGGGTCTTCTGCAGACAAATGAAGACAATGAAAGTGTTTGTCTCAACAATTGTATGAATGAAATGAACATTAAATTACTTTTTTGGCTCCGTTTGTGATCTCAAGAGTTGTATTGTCTTCGGAGTCAAAACACTTCGGAAGAAGATCACAATTACTGCAGAGATAATGACCAAAATAAGTGCCGAATTGTGTGAATATATTTGCACCACATTTAGCGCACTGTTTGAAGCAATCACTCATTTGTTGACTCTCTTTAAGTGCAGATAATTGATGAATGGATTCAGCGATCAGTTGTTGCTTTGGTGGTAATGAAAGACTTGATGATTGTGTTGTGAATGTGGTCTAAGAGTGGATCAATTGATTTGGTGTTTGAAAGAGAAATAGCAAACAATTCTTACGCTTTGTTTCAAATCTATTGGTTTATTGTCCGCAGACTCTGAAAGACTGAGTTGTCTTGACTTAGATTTCCGCTTCATTTTCTTGGACTTAAGTAACGGATTGTGTCCATCAGTGGAACCGTTCACTGTTTGGCCGTTTAATGTATGCTTTGAATACCTATTTCGGGGGTAAACGACATCTTTTCTCATCTCTATTGGCCTGTGTTTGCCATAGAGTTTATAATAAAGACCGCACGCATTACAGGCCACCTCTTTGTTGGCCGTCCGCCGCCACATGGATGAGGTGAGAGTCCCGCAGTTTGAACACTGTTTAGGAGCCGAACACTAATCCAATAAATAAGTAATAATTGAGTGAAAGGTTTGAAACAAAAAACTAAATTCACTTTTATTTACATTTTTCTTACGACTGACAACAACACTGGCCGGCGGTCTGTCCTCTCCGTTGTACTTCTTGTAAAGACCACAAGCGTTGCAGAGGTAGTGTCCGCTACCGTTGGTCCGCCACTGACTGGTCTTCTGAGTGGAACAGTTGACACACTCTCTCATCAAAGAGGGATCAATGGATTCAAGTGAACAATCATTAAAGCCATTGCAAGAGAGGTCCGACTCGTGTCCGCAATCAATACTCTCGGAGAAGCCATTACTTCGCTTAAAGGCCTGCTTTCGGCGGCCCTTATCAGTCACTTGTCGGCCACTGACATGTAGGCCATCGTCCGAATCATTGCTGAGATCGCCGTAATAGTGGTCATCGTATTGTGGATGCGTTGATGACTTCTTCCGCTGTTGTCTGTCATCTAAATCTGCGGCCATTTCTTCTGTTGGGCAACAGATTCCTGAGAACTGGTTCTTCAGATAATGTTATCTCAGATTGACTTCAGTTTACAGTGAATTCAAATAGCATTTACTCTTATCTATAGTTTTATCTAAGAGTTTGAGACCTCTGTCGACAGACAACCACTGAATGGCATATAATTTAGTGGTTTTATAATCATATCATTAAATGGTTTCATAAAAATTGATATCAAATCTGAAGTTATATTAAAACAAAACTGTTTTCATATTTGCGTTGAAATTATAAAATCAATTAATTTTTTATTAATTATTAGATATTATTAGACATTAATTGATAGCATCTCTCCGTAAGGGGTATTGGATTTCACAGAAATTAAGGGTAGATTTGGTGTTGAAATTCAAATTAAGTGTTGATTTGTTTGCAATTGAAAACTAGTTTTTTGTTGTCAACTAAACTGTGAATTGAATTGAAGCCCAAAATAGGGTTTTGTTGTTTACATTGGCTTTCAATGCACTGTAAAAACCATTTCCTTATCTTTATTGCAGAGCACATGGCTTTGCATTGCCTGCGCCTTCTTATCTAACCCCTTATCTATACTATTTGATACCTTTCCCCAACTATTATCACTAAATATTATTATTTTATTGTTTTTATACACTTTTTTGCAAAATATTTACAATTTTTCAATAATTTTTCAAATTTTTTTTAATCAGATTTTATTTGACATAAGATTTTCCAATAGTTTCTCAAACTTTGCAAACATTTGTTTAAACATTGATTAAAAATAAAAGTGTCTTGATCATTATCTGATAAAATGAAATAACCATGATTAAATCAGGAAATCTAAACATTGAGATACAAAATAAGTTTTGTTGGAACTGGGATATAAATTAAGGCTCATAAATATGTGTTTGTAAGTTGAGTTATCCTGGATAACATATCCAGGTACTTTAGTTTTTAAAACTATTTATTAATTCCTGTTGATTATTAATATAATCCGATAAGAGATAAGAGATATCTTAATCTCTAAACTAATGGTCAGTCGAAACACATGTGGATTTGATTGTCAGTTCTTCTATTGTGGGCTATTTTAGAGGAACGGTAGGTAAGGATAGTTTGCTTTCATGTGTTAATTGTCTTCATATGTGTTGTTGAGGTCACGTCAAACACATTGTGCCCAAAATTTGGTTCATTTTCATCAAACACTGTCAAAGTTTTGCCTCAATTGTTGAACACATTTACTGACAAAGTATTCAATTACAAGTATTATATTTTGTTATTAACTCTTAGTTTGGGTTTTCATTCAAACAATATTGAAATGAATGACAAAATTGAAAGCAATTTAAATAATTTGAAGAATATTTTTAGTTTTAATAATAATTTGATTCAAAGAATAAATGCATTAAAAAATGAGTTTAACTTTGATTTAGTGTTAAATAATGATTTGATTTTGGGTTTAAATGTTTGCAAAATCAGTGAAAATATCAATGAATTTGAAAATTGTGAAGAAAGTGCTAAAAGTGATGAAACAATTGATAACAAGACTAACAAAAGTGAATTCATTTGTAATGTTTGTCAAAAGGGGTTCACATTTAAAGGTAACCTAAAAAGACATCAATCAATCCATTCATCAGAGAAACTATTCATTTGTAATGTTTGTCAAAAATGCTTTCAAGATAAATGGCATCTAAAAAGACATGAGCGTGTTCATTTGCCCCCGGAATCTATTGATCCAGGTACACTATTTCCATGCGTTTGGCCTAAATGTGGCTTCAAATTCAACAGGTCTTCAGCTCTTGGAAGACATAAATTAATTCATACAGAGTTTAAGAAATATGAGTGCAATGAATGCCATCAAAGGTTTTCTGTAGCGGAAAACCTGAGAAGACATGAAATAAGTCATTCAAATGAACGCAAATTTATTTGTAATTATAATAATTGTAATAAAAGTTTTAAAACTTCCAGTAATTTAATTAATCACAGAAAACGAGTCCATTTAAAAGTTAGGGATTATAAGTGCAATAAAAACTATTGTCAACAACTGTTTTACTCAAAACAAGAACTCACCTGGCATCAAATCAATTGCAATGAAGACAATTACAAAAGAAGACAAAATTGTCAATCAAAGGGCGAGAAACAACTGAAAACAAGAAAATATAAATGCATTGAAAATAATTGTAATAAAATGTTTGTGAAAAGATATCAGCTTAAAGTTCACCAACGCATACATACCGATGCGAAGCCATTTGTATGTAAGCATGGTGATTGTGGACAACGATTTTCTAATGGAACAAGTCGTTGGAGACATATGAGGACTCATTTACCCTGGATCAACAATCAGTGAATTTCTTATATGTTGTACAGTAATGACTTTAAATCAAATTTTATTTCACTTTATTGGATAATAATAATTGAATTTTGCATTCATTTTGCATTCAAACAAAAATTGATTCAAAACTCTGTTTTCAATAACTTTTTTACAAAACTTTTTCCTTCTTTGCATTCATTTTCCCAATTGTTTGGAATCAATGTCTTTATTGAATCAAAAAATCTTCTCAAAAGACAAACATTTTGTGAATTCAGACAATGTTTTGGAAATAATTCATAAGTAGTTTCACTTTCGGTGACATTCAGGTAATGGACTTCAATCTTGTGGTTATTTTGTGTCAATTCGTACAATTCAAACAAAACAGTGGCACCTAAACAGGGGGTCAGTTGTGTTAATTGAAAGCACATGTCAATTAATTGTAATTATAATCACCAAAAGGGGGAGATTTGTAATTAAAGGCATTAATTGCGATGAGAAGGGCAGCCACTTGTGTGTCGTGCTGTCAGTGATAAAGGCTTTAATTAGTAATGAAATTAATTGAATGTTTATATCATTGATAGTCTATTACTGTTGAATATATGAATAGTTTTTGTTTAAATAGCTTTTCATTTATTGCTTGTTTCAAACGGATTGACATATCTTTGAGAAGAAGTCCTGAATTTGATGATTGAAAAAGTGATTATGAATTGAAATGAAATCTTATACACAAATACCAGTTCTCAGTCTTTGTTGCAAATGGTTTGAAGAGTCAAAAACAAATATCATTTCATGAAATTCTCGCAGACATTCGTAGACAGTGGTGTTAACCCAATCCGGAAGAGTATAGTTATTCAGGTGCTGTATTTCAAGGGTATTAAACAGATTACCAGAATTTGAGTGATTTAAGTCTAAACCACTTTTTTCTGATATATATTTCAATAATTTCTGTAAATATTTACAATTCATTCAAAATTTATGTCAAATTCATAACCAATTGAATGAATACCTTGTGTTTTGCCAACAAATCCCTTACTCCTTGTGATTGTGATATTATATTATAATCACTTTCCGCTTTGGGACAATAGGAACGGGTGTTTAACATCTGATTATAAAAGTTTGCATATTTTTTATTTAATATAAAATACAAATAAAACTAATCCAGTGCTTACACCATCGTGTTTGTACTCAACAGTCTGTATGGGAAAGGGCTGCCAGTGCTTACCCAGAGCTGAATTCCATATCCATCTACTCGTTGGCGGATAAACTCCGGCCATAACTATTTGACAACTTTCGAGACACCTTTCCTTTCCTGAACTTCTGATATATACCTCTCTTGGACTGTCGCCTAAAAAGCTTTTATATCGCTTACGAATGTATTTTCCCAATGAATACATCCTTTGCTTTCCTTTCTGTTCAACAATTGAAATGAGATTTTGATTAAAATAACAAAAGAGTCTAAAACTCAATGAAATTTTTGTTTCAAACCGTTGTTAACATTTCATAGCCGTCCGGCCAATACTTCTGTTCATTATTGTACGGGTCATTCGGGTAAGTAAAGTCTGGTGTTCTGTCTCCGTGTCTGTGCACCTGATTTGTAATGTATTTTTTGAATTGATATAAAATAGTAATTAATATTTTTGTGAAAATATTTGTTCAAATTTTTATTGTCTTAAACAACAAATTCATTAACACTTTGTGGATATCTACCCGTCGATACGTAGGGTATCCTGTGGTGTGGGTGTAGAAAGGTGCGATTGCACTGACAATTTTTGTCTGCAAGGGGGTGGGTGAGTAGTGTAGGAAAGTGGAAGAAAAATTTTAACTTTTTACTAGAGGGCGCTGTTATGGGGTAAAATATTTTTATTTTTTAAATGCTTATATCTCTTGAAGTGGTGGGGGTGGGCCAATGGGGGTTGGGTCATTATGTAGAGGGATAGTGCGTGTATATTATATGTGTACATGGTACATGTAGCCCCTCCCCTTCTTATAGAAAAATGGGGAAAATCAAGAAATTAAATTTTGAAAAAGTAGTTTTTCGTCCATAACTCGACCCACAGAAGACCAGCCTCAAAAATGTCAATTACAAAGTTGTTGCAAATACTAAGCCACATCTAAATCCAATCTCAAAACCCCGCGCGGAGCTAAGGTGTATCCGCTAGGGGGCGCCAAAATATATATTTTCAAAGTCTCAGAAAGTGCTATATGCATATATTTTCTGGATTTACTCAACATGGGGAGTATGAATATAAACCTAAAATTTACGTTTCACAATTTTAGTAATTTTCCATTTTTAACATTTTTAGCCAATTTTTTTTTAAAATAACCTTGGTCAAAAATTTTAAAATAACCTTGGTCAAAAATTTTAAAATAACCTTGGTCAAAAATTTTAAAATGAACTTGGTCAATTTTTTTAAAATGACCTTGGTCAACTTTTTTTTAAATGACCTTGGTCAACTTTTTTTTAAATGACCTTGGTCAACTTATTTTTAAATGACCTTGGTACATATATTTAATATACGAGCTATAACAAAGTTTAAAGTTGTCCACTTTTGAAATAAAATTTATGTCAAAAATCAATAATTTCCCTATGGTTTTTTAGTGTTTTTGACGAAAAAATTTTTGATAAAAATTTTCAACACTATTGATGAAAACCGTATATTTTAAACTATAATTAACTCTCGCCTCTATTTGTTTTTGCGCTACGCGCAAAAATAATAAAAATTCAATCATAGCCTCTATTTCTTTTTTGCGCTTCGCGCAAAAAACTATAATTAATTCAATCATAGCCTCTAATTCTTTTTTGCGCTTCGCGCAAAAAATGGCTCCTCCGGTAAAAACATTGCGGGGATAGGGCCCACGGGCCCTTCGGGCCCTTGGGCCCTTTCCCCCCGCAATGTTTTTACCGGAGGAGCCGGTAGTTTTTGGGGGAGTCGGCCTTCGGCCGACAAGACACACTTTACTTAAGCGGGCTTCGCCCGCTTTGGCCCCCACCCCCACCAATTCATGAGCGGGCTTCGCCCGCTTTGGCCCTCACCCCCACCAATTCATGAGCGGGCTTCGCCCGCTTTTACCCCCAACCCCCACCAATACATAAGCGGCCTTCGGCCGCTTTTACCCCCAACCCCCACCAATACATAAGCGGCCTTCGGCCGCTTTTACCCCCAACCCCGCCAATATATACGCGGCCTTCGG
>JAQGAT010000203.1:0-46306 GCA_034687845.1 Pantelozetes paolii
CTGAAAAATCTATTGATGTAAATGTTTTGTAGCCATTGATTGCATCTATTATTTCAAACCAATAATAATTACTTGTGTCACTAAAATTCAATACAAGAATTAAAGACATGGATGAGATTAATACTAACAAAGCGAGTAACATTGGTAATTCTTTAGTATCTAATAAGTATTGAATAAAACATAAGTAATATTTCGGAAAATATTTATTTCTTTCACTTTTTATTAAATATAATATTAATCGACAAATATATGAAAAATTAATTAATATAACGATAAATACTTTTAACATTTGAGTTGATTGCTGTCTTTGTGTAACAATTATACCGTTTGTGTTATATCTATAAAATATCCAATACTTATAAAGTGGATATTCAAGATCAGTTGGTTTTAAGTGATGTCTATTCATAATTGAATATAATATTCAAAGACTTAATCAAAATATTTATATATCTTGTGTTTATTCAGATATAATGTATACAGTTCACAGTTACATACAGTATATCCAATGTGAACTTAAAATATATTAAAAGTTGCGACTATTTAATTGATTTCAATGTGATATTCAATATACAGTATTTCATTGACTCAGATCATTTGAAAATATATTTTTCACATTAATATGTTATGAAATTATGTGTTTTATTGCTGTCATTAATCTTATTTATACAAATGGTATTGAAATATCAAATCTTGAACTTAAAAAAAATCAATAATTTAATGATAATGTCATTTATGATAAAAACAATACATTAACCTAGGTCTATTCAACTTATTGATTAATAAACTAACTGTTATTGACATTTAAATTGTTTTTCAGTTGTAATGAAATAAATTATGACTTTTATTGATTATTTTTCAAATGAGGAGACGAATATTACGAGAAAAGTACCTTGTTATGAATTCAAAGATTTAATCAAGTTATTTATCTTTCTTGTATTTCATCTCAAATTATGTATTTAAGGCAGAGTTATATCCAATGTCAACTTATAATTATTTAATTGTTGGCGGATATATTGATAATTAAGTCAATGATAACTACTTGAGAAACTAATGAGAAATTATTTATGTGAATGCAATAATATTTATAAATTGATTGACCTAGATAATATTGTATATTAAATATTTTTTTTATCGTTTATACATTTATTGATTGAATATTAATTAACTTTTATATTATATTTCATTTATTTTGTAGTGAAATATATTTATAAACAAATTAATGACCTCTCTTCAAATCCATATCAAAAATGATTGGCAATTGTGTTGAACACTATTCCTGAACACAATTACATCCCAAACCCCACAAACGAAATGAATATTTATATTCTGATTGCGATTAGACTTTTCATTGTATTTATGATTTGAGAAAATAAATATTGAAATTATATATTATATTGAAATCAAATGTGAGTCAAAAGTATTGTATTATTTTTGAGACGGATTTTGATTTATTGTTTGCGATTGTAATCACAAACAAATTGTTTCTTCATTTGAATCACGATTTTTCTCAAATCATATACTCTTTCATAGAGTTTATGCTATTTATTCATGTTTTGCACTAAAATATTGGTTATATATCACACAAATGAAAACTTGATATCTCTATAGGCCTTTTCAAAAGTAATCTTTGTTATTACCCGGGTATATGATTGCGGTCATATAAGCAGAGTTTAAACGCCTGTCTAATTTGAGGTGTGGTTTGCTGTTAAATAAATTTGAATGTCTATCACAACTGTATTGAAGTATTGAATGCTATAATCAGTTATTCAATAGATATTGATATCCAGACGACAGGTTTGGCATTTAATTACTGTCCTCTTCGCCAGACTTTGCGATTAATGAAAGATATTTAGACTTTTATTCATATTATTTATGAGTTTTTTTTATTTTCAATACACAACTTAACCTTTCTTACAGCAAGTGAGCGATTACTATCTGAGCTGATGAGCACTGGTATGTGCTTTTATTATCAAATATTTAACTCAAAGTTAAAACGATTTCAAACATAAGTTATAAACTGTAAACAAAATATTGAGTTCTTTTCAGTAATATCTATATATTTTACAATGATCAGTTATTGGAAAACCGCCGGTTGACAATTTTAATATTTGCTAATTAAAAATAAATAAACAAGTTAATTTCAAACACTATTATTTTATCAACATATTTTTTGAGTAGTAATAAAATATCAAGATTAATATATTAATAGAATGATTATATAATTTGTTTTACAAACACTAGATGTCCACAATTGCCTCATTTAAAGTAACAAGATAAATTGTGATTGACAATTGATAATATAAATATACTGTATCAAGGTATAAAAAATTAAATTCTAGATTACCAATTAAAATTTGTGCTATTATAATTTTAGACCACGATTATATCAGTAAATTAATTAAATTATTACTCAGCTAGTTAAATTACGACATTCTTTTTGAGCAGGTAAATACTAAAGTTCAATCTTCATTATATTGATCTTGTACATCTTATTTATCAAATATATCATATTTAATAAAACAATATTTGTTTAACAGTTTTATTGAATTTAATACAAACAATAGATTATTTACACTTTAAAGTGGGTAACCAAGGGGTGCAACAACAATGTTGACAATAAAAAGGGGGGAAATCTGAGTATTATTTCGTTGGGTTGAGATTCAGCCAAATATTTGTACAATTATTTTACAAGAAAATACAAAAATCACAAAATCCTATGAGATTTGTTAAAAACAAATTCAAATAATACACAAAAACTATATTTGTTATCCATTTGTAAGCCTTTTTTGAGCACAAGAAATGATATTTTTATTTTTCATTTCATCTAAAAGTCTATCAAATGTTTTATTATTTGTTCATTTCGTTTACAATTTATATTATTTTTTTATACCATTTTTTGTCCATTATTTTCAGTAAAATGCTTTTAGTATTTATTGATTACAAGAGAGCCCTGGTATTAGAGATATAAAAATATTTTTATCTATTTTTGGATTAAAAATAAAACTATTTTTTCAATAAATTTTAGTTTTAAATAAATATTAACTTTTTTTTGACTCAAAAAACTAATGAATAATAAAATTTCATTACAAAATGTTATTCACAAGTCTATAGTCAAGGATACTATTCCCACACATGCATTGACTTTACAATCAATTATCGTTTGAAAGGTTTTAAAAATAATTGTATCACTAATTGTGTTCACTATTTTGCTATAACAAGTGTTCGTCATTCATGCAAATGATTGAGTGTTTCTGGTGATTCTGGTGAATCAAATTTAGTGCCAGTGTTTCTAGACTTGCATTTAATCTTAATCTCAGTGTTTATACCCAACTGTTTGTTATGTTATGTTGTGTTGTTGTACTGGTATTTGTTATATTGATTGACAAAACAGACAAATCAAATGTTGAGACACACAGAGAGAGACACACAAAAACATGTTTACAAATGAGTGTCTGATTCTTGCGATGAGTTTTTTTCATGTGTTCACAACAATAATGAGAAACAGTTTTATCAATTGTAGTTTGAATTTCAATTCAGACAAACACTGAAAGAGATTAATAAACAATAATAAAAGGATTGAAATCTCAGTTAGACTTTGAAAAAACATCAAAAGATTTACTCATTTCTCTCAAAAACTCTCTCTTTTTTGTTATTATTTCAAAACAATTGATGACTTATTGTATGAGAAATATATTGAAAGACATTAAAAGACGAGTAAAACAAATGATAACAAATGAAAAAATAGTTTATTTTAGTTGCTTTTTGCTATAACTTTGAGCACAAGTATCTCAAAAACTGAACAGTGATTTAGGAGTTCAAGAATCTGAGTTTAATGAGCGGCCAGTGTTTCGATCCCTTTCCTCTTCATTCTCCATATCTATTGTATTTTTGTGTCCACTCTATGGGTAGAGTTGAGTGGATTTCTTTCTGTTCAAACCATTAAGTGCCTGATAGAGGGGGGAGGGGGTCTTAGAATTAAATATTTATCAAGCAACATCAATATTTAATAGCCAGCACCTGATTGCGCATCATTCTTACCCTGATAAAATTTTTATATTCAATTAAAATTCATTTTATTATAGCTTAGTACTTATATTATAGTTTCTAAATGACACTGATCAACCTAATCAATATGGGGAGAGCTTGTCTGTCCCCCTGATAGTGCAATGACGGTCTGGTATTCCACCAAATAATCATACAATCATTTGTAGAGTTCTTTTGCTCTTTAGTTGTTTGTGTAGTACTGGACATCAATTGTAGTGAAATCGCACTCAACTCTAAAGTAGTTTAATATAAATACAAAAAATAAAGGGAAAGAGAGAGTGGAGTGAAAGGGAAGGGGAAAGGAAAGCATACAATGGATTGGTATTCACTGTTTTCCCCAGTATTACTGTATATCGACTCAAGACTTGAGCAAAGAATCAGATATTGAAAAGAGATTTCATGTATTGTTTTCGGGGCCAGAGATACCGTCAAACCCTTTCTCACAAATGAATTTTTAATATTATCGGTATATTTTGCTAAAAATATTGTGCATGGTAATTCTTTGGTTAGGAGTTTCCACTTTCACCCACTAGAATTGTTTTTAATTTCATATTAGCACAAAAATATTAGATTATTATTAATTACAGTCTTTAAATAAGAATCTAAATTATTTAAACATGTTCATTTATAACAATTATTGATCTTGTGCATTGATTTATTAGAACAACATTATTCGAAAATTAGTTTATGTTTTTGAGACTATATTTCTCAAATATAAAAAGATAATCACTGAGGGGTAGGGGTAGGAGTAGGGGGTTATCACACCATTTCACTCCCTCTTCTATAAATAATCTTGGTATTTATTTCAACAATTATAAATGCGGCATTACAATATAACATAACTTGTTAAAAATAATTCCATGGAAAATGTATAAATAAAATATTAAAAGAAAACTTAGCATAAACATTAAAATTTTCATGGGAAGCTAACTAAACCAAATAAAATAGTTAATCCCGATCCATCTTTTTCCCAACAGTAAAACAACTATCAGATATAATAATATGCAAGATGAAATTTAATATTTAATTACAGTTACTACTGTATAACAGTTATATGTTAAATAACAGGGGTTTGACTGTAGTTATCCACTAATAGATTGGACATACAATCCATTTGTGGCACTAAAATGTTTGTTCACATTATTTTAGCGTTCATTTGATTTTCATTTCACTGTTTAATCGTTTTCACTAATAATTGACAACACAATTGTATAGTCCAGTGCCGGCACTGGATGGCCAACAGTGCCATTAACTGATAGTACACTTGAATGATAGAGTTAATGATCAACGCAAACATTAATCACTTAATATCTCCACTAATTTTAATCATCAATAATAATGAATACAATCTAAGAGTCTATTGTTTAGTCTAATTGAAAGTCAATCCTTAAAGTCAGGCCTCATTTCACATACGAGTGCTTTTGGAAAATGCATTTGTCTTTTATAAATACTATTGTATTTGATTAGCTGTCCTTTCTCATTTGATATTCATTTTATTGCCCTGCTTAATTAAATTGAAAGTAAACTTAACAAGTTACAAATTTATTCTATATAGAACTGTATATTTGATTAAGCTTATTACCTTGGTAGAAATTGTAATAAAATAATTATACATGAATAAACCTAAGCTTGGATCTCCTAATGACAAAAATAGGGGAGGGTAGTCTTTCAATCAAATATTACTAGTAGTTATCAAGGTGATATAAGATACAGTGATAATTATTGTGTAGAAAATGTATCGATAAATGTACCAAGGACGCATAAAATGAAAGGGTTTTTAAATACTACCAAGTATACAGGGTCAGATAAACTAATAAGTACTTCAGTTAAGCAACAATAATTAATTGCAGTTTTTAATTCATAAAATTGTAAACAATATCTTAAGAGTATAACCAAGGAGATTATTTATTTCACTGATAATGAAAAGCATTTACCTTTCTGTAGTGTTTTATAAAAATTAAACAAAAATAGCCTTGCACACATCTAATTGTCCTTAACAAACTATTCCAATAGAAGTACATTATAATACTTGCTTTAACTATATTTCTGTTCAATGACTTGATTACAGTCTAAAACATAATATCTATGACAAAAATCTTAATAACATTTTCTTCACAACTCGTAATCATTTGATACATAAGCTTAAGAGCACTGGTATTGAAAGGCATTTCACTTGAATATCAGTGAGAAATAAATACAACGAAGAAAAAGGCGATAAAGAAATTAAATAATGAAATAATACTTGTCTTACATAACAATAACATCAAAGCCTCTTATGTTGGATATAATTAGCTTAAACTCGGGGCTAAAAAAGACTACTTGTGCTAACACTTGAAAATTTTTATGATTTCTAGAGTCACATCCCTATCCACTAACAACACACACACTGACATACAATACAAATGATGAGAAGCATAGCCCCAGAAATGTTCACCAATGCCTCCGCACTCATAGCTATTTCGCTTTATATCACGTATTGTATGTCATATTCCTTATACTCCTTCCTCTCAGTCATTGATGTCCCGCGAGGTCTCTCTCTATAGAGGATTCACTTCTTCTCCTTCACTGGCATCCCATTCCCCTCTCATCTGACTACTAGTGTCTGAGGAGATGAAACCAAAGGAATAAAAATGAGTGAAAGAAATAAAAGCTTAAGAAATACTGCTTTTGTTTTATTCTTTGTGCCAATGATTGCAATGATATTTCTTATCCCCGACTGCCGGCGCTATAAACACTGATCATTATTGAGTGAAAATAATAGATAAGATTGAGTAGACATGTATTGAATGGTGTGGACACAGGGGGGGGGGAAGGGTTGGACAGCAGCTATGATAGGAGATTTGATTCAATAATTTTAAACACAAACAAAGTTTAACTTTTTTTTGTTTTCTCCCCTTTTTTTGATTAGATCAGGGGTTTTATAGCCGATGCTGTCACGTGATTATAAATTGTTTCAGAACAGTTTGATATTTTTATGGTTCACAACAATACTTTTTAAATTAATCTTGATTATAATTTATTTTTATATAAAACAAAGTAAATAATTTGCAACACTTTGTTGCTTGATTAATTAATATTTAATTTTGCTACAATTAATTAAAATAAAATATGACCTAGCTTCAAATAAACATTGTTTTTATTATACCTTTAATGCGTTTCGACAATAGATTTAATATTACTTCACTTATATTCTCCTGTTTTTATGTCTTATGTCTTGTATTTCATTGTTTTTTATGTATAAGAAAATCACATTCAAGTCAAACAATAGTGTGTCTGGTGTTTCATCTTTTTCAATGTAACTCAAGCACAGTTGAGACCAGAAAAGCACATACATATTCTCTGGACATTATTGTCTGCTGTCTTTGATGTCTGTATTTAGTAATGTAAACACAATGTGACAAATAGTTGACCAAATAGTCATCAGACATGGATATAATCAGACAAAAAAGTAATCTTGGTTTTTTCCTAATACAACATAAGAGTAAATTTTGTGCACAAAATAAGGGTAAAAGTAATTCTTTGGATCAAATGACAAATACATTGAATATGTTACCCGTAATAGAGATTTTATCGGCAAAATAATCAAGTACATTATCCAATACTACAACTTAAATTGTCTGGCTAGATTATTGTTTATATTGAATAATTACAAACTGTAATCAAATAATTAAACACTTAGTTGTATGAGCAATGTCATATTAATATATATATTGCGGACGCACAGAATGAGCGGCTTATTTAGTAAATTCAATTTCAATTATATTTTATAATTTTATCTAGCTTAATATTTGTTGATAAGCTTGAGATTAAAATTCTTATCTCTCTTGATATTTTATTTTTCAATTGGAGAAAGGACAAATCATATTATTGAAAATATTTTACAAAATATAATCTCATTATTTAAAATATTGCACCAAAAAAGTGATCAAAACTTTATGAACGCACTGTTATTTCAAATCAGATTTCTTTTGAATTTGTTTTTTGTTTAGATTACATACAAAAAAAATCTCATTGATATAAGTGCCTCACAATAAATGACTTCATACACTACCAGTCCATTTCTGTTTTGTATATACTTATTGTTATTTCAGTGAATATAATGACAATAATAATAGCAATAAGAGATATAAATAATAATAATATCGTTGAAGTGATTGATAATAATATTTAGCAGTTATTGTAATCACATTTTTAGCACATATTTTATGTTTTTCAATGCATTTTATTCACAAAATCAATAAACACTTAAATATGGCCTCATATAGAAAGTATGCACCCAGTAGTTAGTCTTCAGAAATTATTATCACCAGGCTGAGGTTTGATTAGATGTAATATCTCTAATATTTATCAAGATTAAACCGGGTTTAAATTTAATGAATATAAAAAAGTGTCGGCTATTAATACATTTAATGACTATGTCCAAATGTACAAGGTCAGATTAACTATTTCTTATTCAATTAGGCAACAATTATTTGTTACAGTTTTTAAATCATAATATATTAAATGCATTTCTGCTATGTATAACAAAAGAGATTATTTGATGCACTGGTGGTGAATATCCTTTACCTTTCTGTAGTACAAAAATGTCCATGAACTCATTCAATGGTGGTTATTATCCAAAAAATCTATATTTTTAAATATCCTGGGCTATTTATTTGTGTTCAACTATATTTTACAGTTTGTAATTCAAAATAATGATAAATATTTTAATAACATTTCTAATAGCAGATAATAATTTAATAAAAACATTATATCAAGATCAATATTTTTGAATATAAAAAGTATCAGTTGTTACTCTCAAGTACACATAAATAAACCTCACTCTTGACCAAATGTTCAAGATTATTTAAACATATTGTCATTTCATTTAAAGAATAAATATTTTTAACAGTTTTTAAATGAAAAAATAATTTTTTAAATGCATTTCAAATACAATTATTTGTTGCACTGGTATTGAAAATAATTTACATATCTGTAGTATATTATAAAATATAACCTTGCACATATTAAATTATAGGTGTTCTCATACCCTTTCCAATAGTGATATATTAATAAACTTCCTAGCCTATTAACTAGTGCTCAATGTTTACATTACAGTTTATAACTCAAAAAATCTTAATTATATTTCTGACACCACGTAATCATTTGATACATAAGAGCACTGGTATTAAAAGTCATTTCACTTTAATATCAGTGAGAAATAAATATAACGAAGAAAAAGGCGATAAAGAAATTAAATAATGAAATAATACTTGTCTTACATAACAATAACATCAAAGCCTCTTATGTTGGATATAATTAGCATATACTCCGGGCTAAAAAAAATACTTGTGCTTACACTTGAAAATAATTGTGATTTTCTAGAGTCACATACCTTTCCCTTAACTAAAAGTTAATTATATTTTGAAATTCATTGAAAAACATCAATCGTTTAATTAAATGTTTAATTAATTTCTTACTCTCTTATAGGCAATGATTTTCTGGTAACTCAACCAACAGTGCAACAAAACTGAAGAGAGAAATGTGTCAACACTTTCACTGGATATCAATTAAAACGATATTTATTCTGATATTCAGTTCAAAATATGTGACAAAATGTGAGTAAAAAAATCAATTAATATTTTTTAAAACTATTTTTTTGTTGACTTTTAAAACAAATTATGTTTTATTTCTCTGTTTTTACTTTCAATACATTTATATCTATAACTGATTTCATATGTATTTGTATTTGTGTTTGAATTTACGGTATTTTTCACTGAATTATATATTTCCTCAAAAATAATATTATCTTCATCGAGTTATACCCAATTTGTCTCACTATTATCATGATAATCTGTCTCAACATAAACTAACCTATCTTACAATAGGTCAGTGATTACTACCTGAGCTGTTGAGCGCTTACTTTTATTATTAAACATTAAACTCAAAAATAAGTTACAAACGGTAAACAAAATCATGAGTTGTTTTAAGTAATATCTATTTGTTTTCAATCTGTAATAATTGGTTACTTATGGTCAGTCTTATTTTATTTTAAGCAATCTCCTTGCATTATCTCTTTTTGTAATGTTAATTTATCTTGGTAAATCTATATAAAGTTATATTTTGCACTTAACTTTGATAGATAAATGTTAAATCAACGTTTATTTTAACTCACTGTTGTTATTTATTTTTAAAATTTAATATACCTCGCTATTATTTTACTATATATCAAATATATCTATATTATTGACTCTGATCAATTTTTAATTCAAGTGATTTTAATATTTTAAAAATATATTTAAAACATTAGTTACAAACTGTAAATAATGTATTGATTTGTTTTCAGTATTATTTATCAATAAGTAACACTGGTACTGTTGGTATAAACCGTTGACCTAGTACAATTGTTAATTTTAATGCTTATAGCTTAAAGCCAACATATCGTGATGATCTTGTGATTATAATTATGTCTGATACAATTAACTTTTGTTTTGCAAGAATTATTTCAATGGCCATGTACAATCAATCACACATTGAAATTGTACTGGTTTAATTTTCTTGTTAATTTAATCAATGCTTAAATCAATTGATTAATTAATAAATAATATTCAAATATTAAGTGCAATAACGCTTGAAATGAATGCCTGTTTTTGGACTCTTATTATTGTATAATGGGTTTACTGACAGCTAATAAAACTATTAATTACTGCCTACCAGTGTTGCAAAGTTAGCTTTTTGGGCCACAAATGCTCACTTAATCTATTCATACCTTTCCTTTACTGGATATTCATTGCTTTTAAAGAAAGAGTTGAAACAAAAAGTTCATTCAATTTCGACAACAAATTCATTGAATTATTGTTTTGTATTTCAAACACACATTCATTCAATACATGTCTGACTTATTGTCTGTAAAAATAAATACTAAAATCAATTAATTCTGTAAACAATTTGAATATAAATTGTCTGCTTTGTATCTCCTATGATAAGAAAAAGAGACCTTGCTAACTTTCAGTCAATTAAACTGAGCTATAATTTGACATTTTTATTGAAGTTTTACTTTAGTATTAAATTTTTATCTGTAATTTCAAACCAATAGCACTAATGATGTCATCATTTCTTTTGCTGATTGTTTGAGTCAAACAATTATTTCTTTGAGAAAATGAAATCAAAAAATACTTTTCACAATAAAAAACTCAAAAAAAATACTTTTCATTTGATATCTAATGACAAAAGTTTCAGGTTTTTGATCATTCATTTGGTCATTCATTGCGAGAATAGATAAGAGATTTGTGTTTTTCTCTTCTTTAGAGATGATATCTAAGACTGAAATAAAACCCAATTTATTACATGAGTTTTACAACTATTGATTGGGTTTTTGTCCACAAATGAAAAACTCAATGATTTATTTAAGTATCACTTAATGTGAAACATAAGTCAAATATTATTTTATTCAATTAGTTATTGTGAAATATTTATCTTGGTCATTTATTATTTAAACATAACGTTGTTTATATTTTTACAAAAATATTTAAAAACATATTTATTACAATTAAATCAAAATTAATTGATCCAGTATTATTTATTTGACAATATCTACGTAAATACATCTAATTACTAGATTAAAAGATAAATAAACAAGTATATTATCGATCACATTTTAAAAATAGCTTGATATTATAAACTGTATATGAATATTAAACATTATTTTAAAAGGTATTATATGAGACAGATATTAATTAATTGGAGAGATCTGGTCAAATTCACCAAAATTATTGTTACATATTAATTCACTTTTGCTACAATTTGCCTTGAGGTTTCTTTGGAAGATTAAATCACTACCAAAATATCTTAATTATAGAATTTTTATTTAACTAGGATAATTATATGTGACCAAAGTTAAGCTAGGTAGATAATAAATTCATTATTTCTGTATAATATTAATCAAGTCATTATGTATTCTAAATAGTTATCAAGATACTCTATATGAAAGTGTACCAACTCTGTGGACTAAGAATCTATTTATATCAATATTTAAATTCTGAATTTATTAAAAATGCGCAAGCTGCAATTTTTATCATTTGTATTTAAAGACTGTTAATAAATGTTTGCGTAAATTCTTCTGATAATAAGAAAGGTATAATTCATATAAATGGGATAAAACAAGACTCAAAATTTATGCCTGCTCTTTTCTTTCTCTTTATTTTTTATATTTTTTATTTGCTACTATCCACCGTCATATCGATTTATTGCACACAAACCCCTGTCTCTGAGTTTTTTTTGTCAACCCCTTGATATGAAAATAGTGTTTCGTTGACATCACGTAAAAGCACTGATAGTTTCAGTGCATAATAGCGTCGAAAAGATAGATATAAAGGGAAATAAATAAAACAAAAAATCGCTTCACAAATATGATTGCAATGATAACAGAGTGGCCAGTGATGCGTGTCTGGCGTCCGTAGACATACCAGTCCAGGCCAGGCGTGTGTATGCAATCACAGTCATCGCTGATATCACTGATAGCCCATTCCTTCAATCAAATCGATGATTGCATTGTGTTTTTCACATTCAACTCAAATATTCTCTACTCTTGTGGACAGAAAGTGGAGAAATATTTTTTGTGCTTTTTATTTGATATAAAACTCTTTCCACTCTTTCCCTCAATTGAATCAATGTTTTAGATATAATGTGATTGAATTCAGGGTGAAATTGGGAATCTCTTAAGTCGTGGTCATTCTTACTGATGTTATGCTTGTAGTGATTGCTATTGTTTTTTGAGTTGTATTTGAAATCAAATCAATAATTGATTTGATATAAAGTTTTAAATTTTTTTTGAGTGAAATTCTGTGTCAATAGATTCAATTGAAATATCACCGAGAACAAATTATTTGTGAAATCTACTTGACTATTGAATTAGCACTTATTTTTATTTAGCCCTACTTATATTTAAACACTGTTAATAAATAATTTTAATTTAGTATATTTATTATATGATTTTATTTTAAAATTAAAAAGGCTAATTCACCATGCTCATAGTTTTATTACATTTTTAAATATTCTAATTGTATTATTTTTAACTTGCTACAAAATATTATATAAAATACTCAAATTATTCCTGAATATATTACAAACTGTATTCAAATATATTTTGCCATATTTTATGACTTATATACTCTTTATTGTTAATTACCTTGGCCATACTTATCCTTTGGAACATGTTAAATGAATTCTTTGTACAACCAAGAATCTAAAAACATTTTTAATTTTTAGATCTTCGAATATTATTAATACACGAAATTAACCTTGTATATTTTATAATTGGTTACAAACTGTAATCAAATACATTTATATATTTTGATACTAGACTACTTGTGCTTAACAATATCCTTGGTATTTGTTGCTTCTGGACTTTATTTATATTTGCTTAAAATACATTTCTAAATCATTAATTAAAATTGATCACCAATTTCAAACAATTTTAAATCTTAATTAACAATTTAATTGCTTTTAATTACTATAATAGATAATTTCCATAGCATTACACTCCGGGTTATTTTTCTCAGTGCACATACAATAAACACAATTTTCAATACACTATTCATTGAATGCATTCAATAATCACTGAAAATAGTCTCAAATCACTGATGCGGTCAAAGATCTCTCTCTACTATACCATCAGTAGTATCGGTATATTCAATCTCTTAGAGCGCAGGCAGAATCGGCTGTTCCTTATCTATCGGTCGCTGCAAATAAAAAGCTTTTATATAACACTTGTTATAACTGTTGTATTGAAGAGAAAAAAGAGATAAACCTTTGGGTCGGGAACGGAGTTCTCGACTTATGCTCTATATTTACTATTTATATGGCCATAAAGGCCGGGCATAATAGCAGTGGACTGTAATGCATACAAATTGCCGGATCAAAGAGTGCTTATCGTATTATTTCCATAGTATTATCAGGATCAAAATATACATCCGATGTCTCTAATTTGATTTGATTTTTAGTCAATATATCGGTGCGATCGGGCATTAAATATATGCCATTCCTCTCATTCTTTACATACATATACTGTTATTATAATAAATGGATTTAGAATGGTGATAAATATTTATTAAAAATTAGTGATTGTACCAGATTGATTTATATTTTAAAGTTAACTAGTTTAAATTTTTATGACACAATTTTATAACAAATTATTAATTAGCATGTTAGTGTTTTTAGCTACAAGTTTTATTTAAATTTATCTTGATAATATTTTCATTAGTAATAGAACCTGGTATATTTAGTGCATTTAAATGCTCATCTAGGTAATAGTTTAAATTATTTAACTCAAACATTAGGTTATTTTTAAAAATAAGTTACAAACTGTAAACAAAATATTGAGTCGTTTTTAATAGGATCTATCTATTTTTCAATTAAAAACACTGGCTACAATTTGAGACAAAAGACAATTTTGTAATACCGTATTATTTTATCTTGTTACATCGATTCACTAAAATTATTATTGAATCAAATCAATTTTTAAAAAGTTACCATGCACAATTGAATGATTATAAAAGTGATTTTAAAATAATTATATCACAGATTTTATTATTAAATATTTTACTTAAACTCAAATTACAAACTGTAAACAAATTATTGAGTTGTTTTCAGTAATATCTATATAGTTTCCAATGAATATCTATTGAGACGATTCCTTGACCGATTAAACTTTTAATGGTGATATATCCTGGTACATCTATTGATAATATATATGTTTCAAATAACTTTAACGGCTACATTGAAAATATTTTATATTACAATATTATCTCTATCATATTGTTTACTTTTAATAATTAAATACCTAGATATTATTTTATACCCAATTACAATTCATTTACATCAAGAATATTCAAAATAAATCTAATCATATTTCAGGCACTCAGTTACAAACTGTGAACAAAATATTGAGTTGTTTTAACTAGTTTAAATATATTTTTTAATTATTTCTTTAGGATATTCAATCATATTTCACATGTTTAAATTATATTTTTACTTGATCATTTTTAGATTATTTATTATAAGTTGTTCCGTACCCTATATAAAATATTTTACAAAATAAACATGAGAAAACTGCTCTTGGATAATACTTTATAATTTATTGGCAATAATTGTACAATCACCATGCGAAAATTGAGATATTTAAATAGCAGATATTGTTCATGTATTAATATCTGTTAGATATCATTATATTAACCATGAGCAAATGTAATTTTCAATTTTGAGAACCTTGATTACCTTCAAACAAAAATATGTGACTTATTGATCAAACAAAAAACCAGTGTCTGACTTTGAGAGGCCAATAAATTACCCGGAATTTCGCCTTTTATTACATCCACTCAATACTGAGTCAAACAATATGTCAATTTTGAAAATATATTTGATATGAAAACAATTATTTTATTCCCCCTTAAGACTCAAACCTCTAATTTCTAGCAATCATTTGAGTGCAACACAAAAATCAGTGAAAGTATTGCTAAGAAATAGTGAAATAAAAGGCAAAGTCTTTGAGCAAAAAGATTGTCTCAGAATTTAATCACTAGTTATATGTGAAGACACACTGAGTTTATATTGTATTGAACTGTCGTTGTGATAGGTATTTGCAGTATTATTTGATGGAATGTGCAAGGTCTACCCGATGAGCAGGATGCTTTTAAATCAAATTTAAAATGCTAATCTTCTCCATATTTAAATGACAATGATAATTCAACATACCTTAGCTATCTTAGATTTACCAATATTTGTTGAAATATATTGAAGCATATTTGATTAATTAATTGTACTAGTTCATCACTTGACTAGAGCATAATCCTGGTCCAATGTTTGCACAGACCTTGCAGTTTATATCTTTATAATCTATACACCAGTTCATGCAATAAAAGGAAAAAATTGTTTCAATAAAAGATATTTTTTTTCATTTCCTATGGATTGAAGCGTTTATTAAATACTCAATTGTTAGTGTCTGTGCACTTATGTCTCCAGTGTCTACCAGTGCTCTCAGATGTACACCACTATAGAGATGATACGATATTTTCCAACAATTCAGCGGAAAATATATTATATTTTTATTATTTAATACATTTTTTATTACATTTTCAACAATGAATTGATTGAATCTGGTCTTATTTGTTGTGAAATTCTGATCCTGGTCATAAAAAGGGGGGAACACAAATTGTTATAATTATATATTGAATAAAGTATTTGTTTGTTTCGGATATAATAAAAAATCTCATCATTTCTTTAGAGAGAAAATTTCATTTCAAAGTCTCGTTATGTTTGGTCTGATTGAGTGCTGATTCAAGAAATTATATTTTTATTATTTTTGGCCCCCTTTTTGTGTTCACTCAGTAATGCTTATATCGATTTGTGAATTATCGCCCAGAATTCACAGTCAGTTGATTACCAGTGTGTATGTGTGTGTATGTAATGCACTGGTAGTCTGAATATGGATTTTAAAATTTTAAGTCTCTTTTGTATTTAATGTTCAGATTTTTATCATTTATTTTTCTCATTCAAACAAAACTATTCAATGATTTCTCTGAGAGACAGTGAAAAACAAATTTGATTTTTGTGTTGAAATTATTGTTTTCATTAAATTCCGAAATTGAATGACATTTTTCAGTTTAACTTCAAATAAATATTTTGATTCAATTGTTTTTTGTTTTGTTATCTATTACTGCAATCAACTCAACATCTATTCAATTAAAAATAGGGGGTATTGTGTCACACACAGGATAAAGGGGGTAATCTATTCAAACAGATTAGATAAGGGTTTTAAAATTTAAGGGGTGATTATTGTGTTGTCATCTCTAATATTGATAAAAAGGGGGAGAATATGTGTTTATCTATAATTTACTTCACATCTAATATTACGTGCGTTGAGATTGACTTCTACTCTAAAAATAGCAGCGGTTTTGAGGCATATATTGTATAAAACACAACACAAAGTGAGATATTCTTTAAGAATAACAGAATATTCTGTGATTTATATGCATTATATTGATCCCTGGTTATATTAAATACACTTAAAAATGAGAAAAAATCTAGGATTACTAAATTTAAATTATGTATAACACTCAACCAAATATCAAATGACTAGAACAAATTCGTTAATGAACTTTCCTAGAGCTAATCTGCTTTAATACATTGAAATCTGTATATGGCAGAAAACTTCCCCTTTATTTTTCAATAAATAACATTGATAATTTAATTTTGAGTCTAACTTGTAGAGGGGCTTAAGGAATCTCTACTTTCTAGTGCTCGTTTCCGTACTATTTGTATGGCGCCCAAACTAATTTCAACCCGGACTTTATGAGTTGAAACATTCTTCCTCAACGACAAACACTATTTCTGATAATTAAACAGAAATATATATATTCTTATATTTTATTGACACAAATGGTATCAAATAAATAGTTGAAAACAACTGTGCCGTCAGAGCACTGGCCATAACAGTGGTGAAGGAAAAATACTACAGAGCTATGTATGTCCAGTGCTCTCCGTCTTTATGTAGTTGTCTTTCTTGTGAGCAATAAAATGAGTCAAAGAATTGAAAGCAAAAGCAAATGAATTCTTATTGATATCTCTATAACGAGAATATATTGTATCAAAAGATGAGACAATTTTTTATCAAATAGTTTATTGATTACAAGATTTAATCAAATGTTTGCCTCTAATCATAAATTTTTATCCATTTATCTGATGTACTGAAGAGATTAGATATGAAATATCACTGTTGTTATAACTTATCAGGGTGAATTCCTCCTCTTGATTCACTATTTAACATCAATTATCCCTGTTTATTTTATTTATTTCCTCTTCAATCGCCCATTCACTGCCTTTTACCCCCTGTCCACACATTCTTGTGTCTAAATTGATGTCCAGGTCCACTGATGTATGAATTCAATTAAGGGAATGAGAAAATATTAAACACAACTAAAATTACCCCTTTTATTCACACGCATATGGAGTGAACGGCACAGGCCTTTAGGCCTGGAGTCTGTTTGCGGTCAAAGCAGCCATCACTTGGTCTCCCAGTTTTGACGGATCAGACAGTGAAACGCACACACACTCCAGTGTCTGGGGTTTGGTGGCTGTCAGGTCAGGCCACTGGAGATCTTGTGTGTGCAGTAAATACAGTCACGTAATCAATATATTCAAACAGAATATCAATGGAAACATAAATCCAATGAAATATAATGTGATTTTGCGAATGAAAACTGAATTTAATGTTTAATTTCAAACATATTTTCATTAATTACTGAATTCATCTCATTATTGATGTTGACATCACTAGAAAGGGGGCTACTATTTACAAAGGGGTCCTAATCATGATTTAAATACGAGATTAAAGGGTGAAATGAATGTAATCTATGATTGTTGTTGTTTGTAACAGAAAATTATTCACCTAGGCCAATAGTAATTGTTAAATTATTTGAGAATGCTCATTCAATGTTAAAATATCTCAATTGATCAAGATAATAATTTTAAATTTAATAAAATTGAAATAAAAATGTTTACAATTCATGTCGTTTATATCCATGTATATTGTTAATTTAATCAACATGAGCATTTAAGTTTATGTCATTTAAATGATTACAGTTTATAACTAATATTGTTTTGATTTTGCATTAAAAACAAAACAATAAAACAGTTATTAAATTAAATAAATATTTGTAGATATAATTGAATCGAGAATTAATGAGAGAAAAATTAATTAATAACATTCATTGAGATTTTTATATGATTTAAGGGCACAGGTATGTCATCCAATAGGATAGGCATTAAGACATGGCAGAGATGTTTTGTTTTTTGTTGAGGACCTGGTCTTATATATTGAATATATTTTTAGCGCAAAACTGAATGAAATAAATAATAACTTGTTTTTTCCTCTTTTTGTTGATCCAATTGGGTCTGGATTTTGTGGTTTAGGAGTTGGAAAATACTCTCTCCTTTTTCTTCCTGGTATCTATCACTTTCCCTGAGCTTAGGCTTAAGATCTAATTTTGAAGTTCAAGGACCGAAACTCAGGGGATATTGTGCTCACAAGTGGATAGAGTGTTGCAATAGTATTGCGGAAAATAAGGTTGAATTCAGTGATGACTACAAACATATGAAAGGAAATGTCATTTATCATGAAATCCATGCAAAAAATAGTATAAAATTCACATCAATTTACTCAATCTATTAGGTCTTTGAAGACCCCCTTTGATATTGAATTCAAATATATTCTCGCAAATCATCGCTAAGATTGTGATCAATCATACAATACAGGGGTGCGAATAGGAGGGACAGGAACAGAGAAAGATAGGTCTTTTTAGATTATATCTCAGATTTAGGTGTAAAAAAACTTTATGTTTTCCACTACTCATATTTCATTGCAAATACCCCTTGATATTAGCATAAATCTAGCAAAACAATAATCAGAAACATTTCAATGGTGAAGGGGGAAGGGGGGAAGAAGTCATCTTATTTAAGGTTAACAAAGTTAAAGGTGCCGTTAAATCACTTCTCAACGGATGTGCTTGAAATGTATAAACAATTAAATTATTAATTCATAAAATAGTCACACATTTTCACAAATGTCTACAAAATTAATACAACAGTGGAATAATACTGTTTAATCTCTAACTGAACTGAACTCTCTCACTTAAAATAGACATAAATTATATCAAATTTCAATTAAAATTAATGATTGTATTTGTCATTCACTATAATAACTGCTATAACATTGTTATGCAATAAATTACTTCTCTCTTTAGTGTATATAAAGGGAAAGCACTGTATATGGAGTAAAGTATAATACAATTGTACGCAGAGGGGTAACCACGGTATAGGAAATATATTCTGGTGAATAAGATATATTCAAGGTGATTGAATCGCTTCATATTAATGATGGCAATCAGTAATATTGTTTATTAAACATTTATGCTTGTTACTTTAATAAAGTTTGTCAATAGTGTATAGTAATTCAGTGGTGAATGAATGTTACCCCTTCTCCCCCTCCCATTGACTGTCCCATGATTTAAGAGTATATCGTTTTGAAACATCAATTTTACTCTCATTTCTCGAGACACTGGGAAGAGAAGAGCAAAATCTAGAATTATATCTGAATTAATGGGTTTTGACTTTTGAGTCCTTCATAACAATTACAGGCCTTTATATTCCGTCTCCACTTTTCAATTCAATTCACTACTGCTATTGGCAGTACATCTCTGGCCCTCAGCAGTGAAGTATCATTTCAGTTGTTACTCAAACGTTACTTTAACTGCCTATCCTATTGGGTGCCATCTCCCTGTGCCCCCCTAAGCCATACAACAATCCGATAGCATGTTATTAATTATTTAAAATTTAAAGTAAACTTAATATACAATGAATTTTATCTCTCATTAATTCTCGACTCAATTATATTTACAAATATTTAATTTAATTTTATAATTGTTTTGTTTTTAATGTAAATTCAAATCAAAATAAGTTATAAACTGTAATCATTTAATTGACGTAAACTTAACCGAGTAAGATCATTTAGTGTCATATTGTCCTGGAAGTTATTTCAGAGGCAATTCAATCATGTTTTTGCAATATTGTCATTTAAATAAATAGTAAATTTATTATACCCTCAACAATTTATTTTTAATAATTTAATTTAAAGTGAACTTGCTTAATTATTGCTATATTAATTAAAAACAAATGAGAATACATTATTTTATAAAAACCTATAAATTTAATTTAACAAGAACAACTTTAATCAAATAAATTTATTTGATATTAAACATGGATCTCAAATGCTAAGAATTTTTATTTCAATTCTACAAGATATCAAATTATTATCTTGCTTAATTGAAATATAATTATGTATAATATTTTCAACATCTTAAAGGCAACTCTTTATCTAGGTGAAACATCTCTATTACAGTATTTGTTTACAAACCAAATAATGTAACCTGTAACTTTTATAATTAATAATTACTTTCTATCTAATAATAATATCAGAGTAGTTACAATTGGATTACTAACCGATCAACTATTTTTTAAAATAAAGTTTACTTGTTAATTTAACTAAAATGTCAGCAGATGTAAATTAATAATTTGAAATAGTTAAAACTAAATTTATTAAATATAAATAATCTAATTTCAAAGGTAAATATTCTGCCTAGCACATTTATACGTTTTTTAAATGTAGTATATGAGTTAAAAACTGTAATTTAATAATGAAGCAGAATGTGAACCAAGATAACTCGAAATAGCGTTAATAGTTTTGAATAATAATATTTATAATATTTCAATATTTTCAATCACTATTTTTCTGAAATAATCAAGCTAATTTAAATTATTGCATAAATTAAAATTAAAAGAAAATGAGATAGATAATAAATTCTCATCAAATATGTGTCAAAAATTAAGCGATTTTTGAAAGTATTTATAAAATATTAATCGTTTAATAAATATTTGATTACATTTTACTTGAGTCACAAAATTAGGATAAAATTCAATTCAAAATCAAATATTTTTTTATAAATATTTTATAAACAAAAACTAAAACTCAAAAAATAATTAACATATTTTGCAATCACTTATAATCTATTCATAAGAAAAACAAGTGAAGACTTTTTTACTGTGAAAAGTAATGAATGATTAAATATCTGATGCAAAAAAAATCTCTTAATCTTTAAACTCATTGAAAGATATTTGAAAAATCTCTTACAAAAGTCGTTTCGTATTAATCAGTTTTGAAGATATTTTATTCATTGAGACTTCAATCAACACAAAAATTGTATCAAAACTTTTGTATACATTATTTGCAAAAAAAATAAAGTTTTATAAAGTATTAACGAAAACATCAAAGGCTTTCACTGTTTGATAAAATGACAGGTTTTCAGGGCATTACTATATACCAGGGTATAAATCAATAAAAGACACGATTTAAGGGGCTATTCAGCGAAAATTCTGATTATTTAATTACATTTTTCTTTTCCCCTTAATCTCAGATCATTTTAATTTCAAACATCTCATATGTAGTCATAGGAAAGGGTTTAAGGGGTTGAATAGTATTAATTATTCTAGGCCACTTTCAGCCCTTGGTCACTCAAAGCATAATGTTATTTAACATTTATATACAGAGTATAGTACAGCTACTGTTGGGGTATAGTCGGCGCCCGATCGCACTGGCATTTAAGTGGCAAATAAGCCTTTAGTTGACGAATAAATAATGCAAAAGGATTTTGAGGTCCGGAAGCGATGCCATCATATTTGATGTATATGTGCTCTACATTGAAGGGGGAGTTTTCACTCTATGTCTGTAAGGGGGGCTATAAAATCATATTTATAATAGATATCGAGTTTGGGAGCAATTCTTTAGGCATTTTGTGAATGAATCAAATCATATGTTTTTTTGCAGTCATTTATTCAGTCATTCATATATTTATAGGATTTTTATATATATTTCCTTTGAATTTAAGGGGAATTTTATGATTTAAGGGTATATTTCACTCAAAAATATATAAAAAATAGTTCATTTTATTTTCCGTTTTGTTTCACTCTTATAAAACATAATAAGGATTTTTTGAATACAATTTTATTTTATATATTATTTTTTTAGTTGTAATAAAAATGCAAAGAAAAATATGTTTTGTATTTTTGTATTGAATTTTCTGTTTCTCATCTCTCAAATGAATAATTGATTAAAACATTTGCTTTGCATTTAATCTTAGACTTGAATTGAATTGAAAGACAAACCACTCATTAATATATAATTCATTGTTATCTTGGTATTATTATTTTCTTCAGATTTTTAACCATTACTTTGATATTTATGTCAATTGTTTGGTTTGAAATAACATTTTTATTTTCAATGTAAACACAAAAACAATTAATTGTTTGTAAAGATTTCAAATTTATTTTGTGATTTCATTATTCAATTGATGGTTATCTCAGAGAGAATGGATGCGAGTGAGAGAGAGAGAGAGAGAGAGAGAGAGAGAGAGAGAGAGAGAGAGAGAGAATGGATGCGAGAGAGAGAGAGAGCATCTTATATTAAAACTGGTGAACAGATAATACAATACAATCACAAAAGGATTGCTTATAAACACAAATAATAAGTCCTTTTTAGCTCTAATATCAAATACACTTCTATACACTGCATAACATTGAGTGAGCACAGGGGTTACCATAACTATACCCTATTGTATTTCATCAAGTTCATTCAGGTAGTTAATTTAAACAAAACTAAATTCAATTGTCACCATTATTATCGCTTTATTTATCAATTGACATTGATAATAATCTCATGTGTATTGAAGGGGGTGTTTTAATTGTTTTAACAGTATTATCTTGCAAATACCCCTTCCCCCTTTCTTGTCCAAGACATTATACACTACTCTATTATAGATTATAATACACTGTATAACCCAGGAATGTATGGCCAGAAAGCACTTATAGTCTATCGAAAAGATCATCAAATTTATTGTATTTATAAACAGAACTTAGAGTTTAGTCTTCAGTGGTATTCATATAAACAGCAATTATTGCCCAAAACTATCGCAACATTAATACCATTAGGAGGAGAGAGGTCTCTCTAAAATGAAATCAGAGGAACTGGCGATCGAATGGCTATATATTCGCTGCTTTTGCTGAAAACATCAATACTAGAGGGGGAATGGGAGGGCTGGCAGAGACTGGGATGTGAAACATACACATTAATACTCAATTGTGTATTGAATTTAGTTGATTACTGACTGTATTTACACTAAACAGGGGTATAAAAGCTATGTGTGTTGTTGTTGTGTTGTGTGTCCCGGTTGATATATTGCACAGTTAGATAAGTGATTCAGGGATGAGGATGACACATTTAATGTGGTTCAATATATTTCCTGGATACAAATTTTGTTCTTATTATTGAAACGCATTTGCAGTGAAAATGTCTTATAATTTATTTAAATTGAATTTTATGTCACATTTTTTGTTGCATTTTCTTTGTGTGTAAAAATTTATTTTAAATTTTTTGCTTAAATTTTCAATACTTTTGTTGAAATATAATTAAAAATTAATATTCATTTCAATTGTTTTTTTTTGTGATTTCTGTTAAACGCTGTAACAATTGAATGATTGTTATTTAAGCATGGATATTTCTAATTCTTTTGCAGGAGGACACCGATTAATAATTTTCTATTAAAACTAACTTGTTTAGTTTTTTTTAATATTTTTATTTCTCTATTTTAAAGCATATTTAAAATTCATTTTACCAAGATCATTATAAAAATATTTATAAAATTACATTTAAAATTAATATAAACAATTGTTTGTCATTTGAGTTATAGACTGTAACAAATAAATACTTCAGATTGTTTTATGATATAAGCAGGTTGGTTTATTATATAATTGGACACCCTGGCTTGGACGTATTAATATATGCCTCAAAATTACGTTACTTAATTAAATTATGAATTTTTAAATTCTGATTTAATTTTTTTTAATTAATTTACCTAGGACACAATTTTTTTATTTAAAGATTAAGATTATTCATTTAGTCTTCTCTTTACTAACCAAATCTCAATACTGAAAATATATTATGAAGTTTGAATCTGAGCTTGTTTAATCAAGCTAATTATTTTAATTCGGGTGTTTATTACGGAATATATTTAAAATAAAAATATTTATTTACTTTAAAACAATTATCAAGTTCATTCTCCATATTTAATATATTTTTAATTGTCTCCGATTTGAGTTATAGACTGTAATAAATGAATAATATTGATTTAGTAATAATATGAGCAAGTTGATTTGTTTTTATTGTGGAGAATACACTTCAGTTTTAAAAATTAAATTTAATCTTGTTTAGTTATTTTCTAATAAATGTAACTTAAACGTATTTCTTAAAAAATAATTAAGAACAGATTTATTTTGTCAAGATCATTCTCAAAACTTTTATCTTGTTATCTAACTCTTACTTAAAATTAATACTTAATACTCAATTGTTTGCAATTTGTGTTAAAGACTGTAACAATTGAATGATTGTAAATTTATATTAATCTAATCATGTTAGTCTGTTATAAGCTTGGATGTATAATAATTTACAAATTCTGCTTGCTCATTAATTATGCAATAAACTTAATCTAAATCATAATATCTTATTTAAATATTCAAATTATTTTCATCAATATTAATTATCGCTGACTAAATCTCAATGTTGAAAATAAATTATCAAGTTCAATTTGAAGAAAATGTTTTCGTCATTTCTCTCTATTATTTTAATCCTGATAATATTTTATTGTATTTTTGTTGAGATGTGATAAACAATTAGTGTTTTTTAGTATTAAATAGATTTTTGTTCAAAAAATAACTTAAAGAGAGTTTAGTTTCGCGAAAATTGTAGAGAAAGTGATCATTACTACAGAAAAATAGAGCAATGATTACATACTCTCATCCCTTCCTCAGCAAAGTAGACCAAACTATCAGTGCTCAGGCAAACAGTGAGAAAAGCACTGGTAGTCTCTCTTTCTCTCTCTCACTCGTGTTATGCGATTGCGATCGAACATTGTATTTCCTACCAGTGCTCACAAACTCTGTACACTAACCGCTCCGGCATTAGGAGTGAGTGAGTGAAAGAAGTTTTCCTAAACAGTAGTTATGTTCTGAACGATAGGAACGGCAGTTCAGAGAACACACCATAAAAACAGTATTGAAAAGCAAAAGCATTAAGTGTTTGATAAATACCTAGTATTTTGAGCGCAAAAAATATTCAACAGTGAAAAAATTATTATCGGATTTTTCGCCCCCTTTTTTAGCGCTGTCTTTAACATTGGTTAAAGTTTTTTGAACTCCAGTTTTCGCTTTCCTATAAATCATTGCTTAATATTCAAAGAAATACATTATAATTGTGTTAAATATTAATCTGTGAAGTGATTTGTGATTCACTACTCAATCATTTGGCTCAGTATCTAATCCCGGTGCTCACACTGTGTGTGTGTGTGTATGTGTAGGTATTGACTCTATGGTGTCTGTGCTTGTGAACCGTATTTCCATTCCTATAGATATAAGTGTTTATTGTTCTGAAGAATAATTTTTTTTTCTTTGATCTCAAACTGAAGACAACTTTCTCCCCTCTCATCTCATCTCATAAATACTATACAATACTCGCAACACTTGGAATCCAATGCCTATTTATTCTGCACTCAATTGTATACAAAACAAAAGTATATTTTGCTTTTACCCTCAATATCTCTCTTCACATAACAATCTTTCACTGATTTTCTGATTCATTCACTTAAATATTCTTCAACTCTATTGTCTTCATATAAGTATTAAATCTTATGATATATTCCCTGAGTTTTTGCTGTTTTATTCACGAAATATGAAAAAAACGATTCACTCTTTTGGGTAAATAGAGACTGAAATTCATATTTTTCATACCCCTTATCACTGACCCCCTTCTATGAACCCCATATTATCAGCGCTTTTAGGTTTTATATTACTTTTCTTTTGACTCTTTATACCACTGACAGAGTGTTTGGTAAGAAATCTTTGACTCTTTAATACTAAACTCTTATACAACTCCTAAACCCTTATTATATTTGTCCCTAATTTTGCCACAACTGGTGTTTAACTAAGTTTTTATCACAGCTTCTTATGGCTGTGGATATTATTTCTCCTTTTATTTCTCCCTCACTATTGTAACAGTATTTCAATACACAGTGTTTGCACTGTTTATTGAAGTGAACCTGAGTTTTGATAATAATATAGGAAATTAATAAACAATTTTTTTTGTCTACAATTCATTCAACCGTTAAATAGGATTAAAATTGTTTTTTATAGTAATAGAGAATAAATTGAATAATAATTCAGAAAAACATTGTTTTTAATAATAATTTCAATGATTTTATTCACCGATCAGTAGATAAACAAAGTTTTAGTTTGGTTTCAGTGTAAGACCTCTTTTAACACATTATCTTCTTATCTCTAACTCTGATCTAAATATAGACTTTCACTCCAATTCACACTCTAATTGTGTGTCTCATCTAATTCCTGGAGTCTTTTATATACCGGTGCTTTGATATCTTACTACAGAGTTGTTTTAGATAAAGACCTTTCTTCAGTGGCAGACACTGGGCATACCATTCCTCGCAGGGTCTCACTATTTTATTTACTTTTTAATTGAGTGCTCAAAACTCAGTATTAAATAAAAGACAATCAAATGAAATATCTTTTGATATATTTTGTTAACATTTTTACTACTCTTTGCTACACTTTGTGTGGCTTTTCATTGAAAATACATTTCTTTTCATTTCAGATAACAATTGTTTTTTATATTTATGTGTAGTTGTTGTTAACGTTTCGCTTTCAGTGCTCTTCCCTTTTTCAAGGGTTTAATTGAATCAGAAATTTCAGTGAAATCATTGCAAAATTGAGTAAAAATTTTGTGCGTTTTTTTCTCAACTAATTATTGACTATTTTCTTATCCTTTTAATTGGCTATCGATTTGTTGTCCAAAAAAGGGGCTGAAGATTGAGTCCTAAGAAAAAATACAATTCAATTAAAAGGCTATTAAAATAAAAGACAACTATTTTTTAGTTCAATATTTGTGAAGCAATTACTGACTGATAGGCGAAAAAACTATTGACAGAAATACTGGTAAAAATCAATTTCCGGTAAAAAATACCTTTCACTTCAACTTCAGACATGTTTTTCGTATTTTTAAAACTAATTTTAATAATAATTTTCAATTTGTGAACAATTTTTGGCCCAAAATCTCAATCCTTGCCATCAATTCACGATATACTTCACCACAAATATCCAATGCATTCAATGAATTATTAATGAAAATCCGTTGACAACAACAAGAATATCTGATTTTGCCAACCCTTACCGCACCTGAAAATTGTTGTCTGCCTTTTCAAACCCCCTTTTTGTGTGTTGTAATCAATAAATACTTAAAGATTTGTCGCCCGAGAAGTCTAGTGAAGAAAAACGGAAAGCACTTCAAGAAAGCGGACGAAAAAAACAGTAGTTTTTTATTTTAGTTCAACAAATAAACTGTTCGTCCGTTTGATTACTTCCAGAGGCGATAGAGGATTGTTAGGAGAGAGCACTGGTAGTCAGTCAGTCACACAGTGTAGAGTCAGTATCTCTCTGTGCTCTACACGCTATTATTAACTCCAAAGACACTGCCAGTGCTTTAAGACTATTGTCTGCAAAGATAGATATAATACTTATATTAGTATTGCATTTGAAAAACAGCGGCGAAAAAGATGTTTCCGTTTTTAGTGTTCAATATATTTATATCTTTTATCGCTTTAAGTACTGATGAAAATGTGCTTTAATTTTTTGGCCACACATTATGTGTGCACTCACTGTGTGTCTGTGTGTGTGTGTGCGTTGAAGTGAAGGGTGACTTATCTTTGATTTCTTGCTTTTAGATGATTTTCTTAAAGCCCCTCTGTCATTAATCTGCTTAACATTAAAAACCAACAAATTTTATTCAAGCAAAAATAATGACCAAATCTGTTGTGCGGCAATCAATAATTCACTGACAAGAGAGGCTACCTGTGCTTCGCTGTTATCCTCAGCTGAAGAGTAAATATATTGCTAAGACTTTACTGTACTCTTTCAAAAGTAAAATAACATTGTTTAGTCTCTATTGTGAGCAAAAAATGGGCTCAAATTGGTGTCTATTATTGCAAGCAATGAAACATTTATTACTAATTAGACTCGAATTGATTGCTATTATAATCAACTCATTATTATTAACACATAAACACTGTATCACTACTACTATTACCCAGAGTATAGACAATTCAAATGAATTTAATGCCAGTAATAGTGGACAAAGTGTTGCACTTTCACTGACACTACAACTACAACAACAACAGCAGACAACTGTGTCCGACACCGATAGCTATTATGGTAAGTGTGCTCACAATCATTACATCACTACTACATAAAAATAAAAACTACTTTTTCCTCTCTCATCTTATTTCTAGTATCACTAGTCTAGCGTCTAATGTCCCTGTATTTTTAGCTTAGCTTATATGGCCAAGATAATTTATTTGGCGGGGGAGGGGGGCGAAGATTGATTATGATTAAATGCATTCACTTATAAATTTAAACTGATTAAATTTGTTTTAGCATTATTAATTATGCAGGCGCAAATTTATAATTCTGTTTATGTGTATAACTACAGGAGTATTGAAAGGGGGAGATTAGTAGTTCACCCTGAGTAATCCCTTTCAATATTTAACATGTTAATTATACTAAATTGAATATTTAGTGAAATACCCCTTTATTACCATAGATATTGTTTTAATAATCAATCACCCCCTGCTGCTTGTAGAGCTTGCACATCTCTTGCCACTATTGGATTTTTACATCAGCCCTCCCTTTCTCTATGCCTGCATCACATGCCCATCGACTACCAGTGCCACTCATTTCCCATTTGCAATACTCTCCGTCATTATTTGACAGTTGACTTATTCATTCATTTACTGATGCACTGGTATTAGGCCATACATACAACACATTTATACATAGCATTTATTTTCAATCTAACTTTCCAACCCACCCTCTCCCTACTCATTGCTATCTGTCCACTAACAAGCTATCAGTGCGTTCACTGATTCAACTGGTTTTCAATCACCGATAAAATAAACAGTTTTTTAGTCAATCGACAAATTCAATGCACTTTTGGTATTAATATTTTTTTTTGTTCGGGGCCTTTTAGTCAAGTGCTTTGAGTAAAACTTCCGGTGCACTGATTCACTCATCCCTTTCCCACACAGAGAATGGCTTAATTCAGTTCATTATTATCGGCAGAAATCACTATAAAAATGAATTTCCGTATAAATCGGATCACATTTTTGCGGAAAATCTGTTTTTGTATTAAATATTATTTTATTTGATGTGTATTTTCTGGCACCTTATCAACAGCACCGGTAGATATGAAAGGTAGTGCTCCTGGCACATGTATGCAAATACAAAGCAGTTAATAAATTAAATGCTTTTTTATTGTTTAAAAAAACAATGAAAATATTAATCAATAGTTTTTTTTTGTCAAAACAATAATGAATTGAATTTTTGTTTTCAAACTTTTTTGTCACAAAATTATGAAAACTTTTTCACAAATAATAATAAAATCCAATTTTTTTTGCTTCAATTTTGTGACAAATTGTTTCCTAAAACCAATAATATAACAACAATTGAGACAAAGTTTTTAAGGATTTTAAAGATTTTTATAATAAAAAAATTTGTCAAAACTTTTTACACATTTATTTTTTTGCTACCTATCCTTAAGACAAATAAATTTTTGAGAGGGGAAACAGTTTATCACTGAAAACAAAACAACACATATTTTGCTGTTCAAAAACCTTGCGACACATTTTTCACGTCTTTCGGCCACATAAGCACTCGGATATGTGTCAGAGCTGTCGATAGCTTTAGCGTCTGTTAGGGTATAAGTCGTTTAAGAATTTTGTTGTCATTCAGTGAACAAAATAATAGATATTCTTGTCTTCAGTGAAGAAATTCTGCACTAATTCTACACTTTTTGCACAAAATATTAAATCATTAATCAAATACTTGTGCTTACAATCAGACCATTGAAAAATGAACTCTGTCAATTGTTAAGCCCTTTAACGGCTCAATGTTTGATATTTCATCAGTGATTTTTCCAGAGCACCGCTACATTTTCAAGTGCTATCAGTTTAAGTCCACTTAATATTCAACTAATGAATACAATTATAGTTTAATTTCCCTTCGGATTCACTCCTATGTTATTTAATCTACCCTTAAATCACGTGTATTAAAATTGTGTGTTACTTACAAAATACCCCTTAGTTTCTGATATTTCTGTCCGTCATTTGTGCTTTACTTAGTGACTGAGGCCATAGTATTAGAGATGAGAAATAATTATATAAATATTTATAATTAAAAATTGTAGACAAATATGACAAGAGATTTGAATAACATTTGGATAACTCTTTTGAAATGAAAATATTTAACATTGAATGCAATCAATAGACACTTTGAAACCTAACCTAACCTAACCTACCAGTGCCTGCCTGTGCACTGTTGAAAGCAAACCACTGAACTCATTAAAGAATATGCAAATTACAGCCAAAAATTGGTTTATTGTCTGCAATATTGTGCACAAAAATAGTCTGAAAAGTATAAGTATTTGAATAAATATTTAATACATTTTATATACAAATTAAATACTAATGAAAATGTTTTTAATCTGCTTTTTGGCAAAACAATATTATTGGTTCAGAATCACTTTAATTAAGACAAAACATTAGATTAATTGCAAATATATATTATTATTATTCATTAATTTGTATACAAATCACACCTAAAAATAAGGGGGAAATCACACACACATTTTGATGTGTAATTATGGTCTCTTTAAAAAAGGTTGCAATCAATGATCGGAAACATTTTTTGAATAGATTTTAATTAAGGTATAGTTCAGTGAAGAAAAAAAAATTCAAACAATTTATTGATTTTCAATACATTTTTAACACAAAATTATTGTTCATTAAATTGAGGCTATAGTTGTGCTCTCAAGTGCTTTACAACTGATGGATATCATCAGAATATGTAACGTGTAGTCAAGGGGGTGGCCAGGGATTAGTGCATTGCTAATCCGATGATGATTTTTAAACACATCTAATATTAATAGCTTTTTAAACTAATTTTCGGATTAGTGTTAATACCATTGCCATTGTATTCTCTTGATTGACAATGGGATCAAATATTTCCTTAAATATTTATCAAATGCCCCTTAAACTGTAAATGAAAATCACCCCTCTCATTTTCTACCACTGCTCTCATATGACATAATACTCTCTCCTCTTCTTCTCAATGAGTCTTATTCTTCACTACAGTATAGGAATTGAGTTCAGTGTTCAGTGGTATATGAAAAATGGGTTTAAATTTTTATATTCAATAGGATTTTTGTGCTCCAGTTTTGTGCACCCATAGGGATGTGATGTTTTAAAAAACGTAGTGAACGGAAATGGAAAAGAGATGGAAATGGATATCAATTTATTTAAGCGGGGAATGGGATGAGTAGTAGTAGTAGTGTATGAGTGAAAAGCTTAAGGATTTTGTATTCACTTTCACTGACTATTCACTCAATTCTGTGGATAGTCTGCACATAATATACCCTAAACTTAACGAAAGGTCTTTTTGTTTTGTGTTTTTATTATTACATCAAATAAATCGCTGAAAATATATTTTTTTGTCGACTTTTTTGTTGTTGGTTTGGGTCTAAAGTTTTGTGTTTATATTTAAGGAGAGAAAAAAACAATTTTTATATATTCAAGGAGAAAATACTGGGACTGTGTTTTGAAGCTTAAATTGATTTCAATATCGACTTAAATATTGATTTCCTTTCGCTTTGTTTTTGAGGAAAATCTAATTTTTAGACCAAATTATGAATACTTTTTGTTAAAATATGTTGTCTTTTGAACAAAATATTAAACATTTTGTGAATTATTTGTTGTTTTAAATAGTTTTGTAAAATACCTTCAAATCAATTGAACTTTTATTAAAGAATTTATTCATTTGTTAAAAACAGTAATCAATTATTATTTAATTTTACTCAACTTATTGAAAAGTGTGCTTGATTACTTATGACAATCATTTGAATCAGTTGTTATTTTACACTTGATAATTTCACTGAAATATGGATCTGTCTTATTTTTATCTTGGTAATTAAAACACAGTAATTATTGAATAGGCAAAACATTGATTACTAGAATATTAGATTATTTTAAATAATTTTCAAGTACATCTAGTATGAGATGTTACTGTGAACAATAATTGTACTTGATTAATTTTTAGTTATAGACTGTAACAGAACAATTGTTTAGTTTTTCTTAATATAGATAAATTCATTATTTATAACTATTGGTATGGTGAGATGAGCTGGTATTAATTATTAAGCTCTCATTTTTTTAAAACAAATTTTACCATGATTAAATTGATTAATTGTTAAAATCATCATGATGAAAACAAATAAATTTAAGTCGATGTTTTTTAATTTAATTGCATTTTAAAGACAAAATTTAGATATAAAATGATATTTTAAAAAAAATATTTTAATTAAATATAAATTTTATGTAAATTTCAAATAAAAAGCGCAAAAAAGTTATAATTCATTATTAAATTTAATTATAATAAGTATTAGGTTCACTAATAATTCATTTTACCGGGAGTGTAAACAAATTTGTTTTAGCTCAATACAGGGTGTGTGGGGGACAGGGGGTCGGAATATTTAGGACCAAATTAATCTAATTTCTCGCAGGAATTCATATCAAATTTTCATTGAAATATCCCCTGAAGTGCACCAAAAATATATTAATATTTATCACAAAAATATAAGTAATTTTGGTTTTCATTTGAAATAAAAAACATATATTTATGAGCAAGATAATATATTAAATGATTTTATCCACTCAAAAAAGGTGTTTATTATTTGAATTGAAATTCAAATTCAAATGTAAAAAATATTTTTTGATCTGAATTTCAAATTGATTTGATTTTCAAAATAAAAAACTACTGGCGTTTAGTCTAGTGCTCATATCTGTCCAATAATCACATGACTTGTGTTCAGGGGGTTTGGATTATTGTGTGCTATCGATTACTTGTGCTCTCAATTGTATTGGGGGTCAGGAATGGACTGTTGGCTTGAGTTTAAACATTACTTGAAATGAAGATAATTTTGGTTTCGCTATAATAGGAGTTAAAGTGAAAAATCAAATTAAAAGCATCTATTCATTGATTAAATTGTTGTTTTTAGGGACAAGACTCTAGAGTTCAGTGCACATGACTATTAGCCCAGTGCTGGTACTTTCAATGAGAAGTGACTCCCAATTATAATAAACTTTTTAATTATATGCCGGAAAACGTCTTTTGAATACTTGAATGAAAACTTCAAAAATCTTTAACAAATTTTTTTTTCTCCGTTATTATCATTGAATCACTTCTTTAAAGCAATTATTCTTTGCATTCGCTGAGCATTTAATTCAGTGCTTAAATCACAAGAATATTCTGCGGCAATGGGAGAATCACTGCCAATACAAGTGAGCACTGGTAGTTCATACTTACTGTAAGAAACACTTACTTTCAATAAATTATATTCAACTATAAATTAAATAATACATTGAATCCAAAAGAATAATAGAAAGAAATGTTAAAAAAGATTTATTCAATGAGAGGAATGGGAGGAAAGTTGGGTGCGAGAGAGAGAGAGAGAGAGAGAGAGAGAGAGAGAGAGAGAAGATTTTAATAGAAATTTAATATTAAAACCGATTTTTTGACTTCACTTTAGGAGAGACTCAATGAAAGTATGAATGAATTGAATAAAAATGTTTCTCAAATGACTGAAGACTTTGAGTATAGACTGTCTGTTATATTGTTATAAAATGTCATTAGAAATGATAGGAAACGCTGAGCTCAAGTGCTGCACCGACAGAGCACTGGGAGGGATGGTATGTGTGTATGTGTGTGGAGTGAAGAATGAGAATAAGAGGAATAAAAGAAATTTTTCACTACAACTGATAACTTTAGTGAATATTAGTTGTCGTCACAGAGTTATAGACAGAAAGTTATTAGACATAAGTGAAAGCTATGAGTAGATCGAGGCCTGAGATGTCGGTGCGATTGTTAGTGTGTGTGAGGATAGGGAGATGTGTCGCCTATTTCTTCTTATGTCTAACATTCTCTGTGACAAACATTATCGATATTATTGGACATTAATTAAGGGGTTATTAAGGGGTTGACAAAACATTAATATATAAGTTATGTCCTAAACTCTGGGTCCAATCATTTGCAGATACCAGTGAATACACTGTCATTAAATGAATGTTAAATCAATTCCGCACTAACTTTTCAAAGTTATCTTGGTTTAATTTTGTTCAAACGAGTGGATATTGAGTAAATTAAATTATCTTGTATAGATTAGTTTACTATTTATTTATTCAAGCTATTTTTATTTATAAAACAATGCTTTTATATTTAACCCTAATGAGATAATTTAATTTCTGCTTGATCCTATTTAAATTACATTTCATATTGGCAGATCAATGCCCCTGATGATTGCCAACACCAAATCCTTTATCTACTCTATCCTAGTCATTTTCATTAATGAATATTCTGTGACTCTTCACTTTAACCTCTATAGCTGTCCCCTTCCCCTCCCCTAGAAATCTAAGGCATGTAAGGCACAGACTGTTTGCGACCGAAGAGATAATAGGCTTATAATAATAAGTAATTTATTTCATAACTAATTATATCTAAAAAATTATATAAAATTCAGTATTCATTCATATATTTATGAGAAACAGACAGCCAGTGGTGGAGAGGGAGTGGGAGAGTGAGATAGTGTGTGTGTGTGTGTATAAAATTATAGTGAAGCGCCGAAAGCACAGTTAGCTTATGACTGACTCATATAAGAGTAGATGAGATATAGTTCTGAGACGAGACTTAATCTCAAATTTCAATCTTCTTTTTAGTATTGATTTTTGTTTTGCACTTAATATTGTGTGTAATGTAAGCAAAAAATATGTAATTTTTATCTGAAATTTGGCGAAAAAGTGCACTTTTTTTGCATACATTTTATCGCAAAGGGTTTTTCACTGCCTATAAACTAATGAATAGACTATTCTTTATACAGCACTGGTAGTGGAGAGCACTGGTAGGCTATAGGATGTGTAGGAATAGTAGATAAATCTAAAAGTAAACGACAATTTCATTATCTAATTAACAGATATACTATGCCTTTGACTCTGAATAGTGTGAGTCTATTGACTGATAAGAAAAGGAGAAAAACATTCAATCGATTAATAATTAATAAATTAATTAAACGTTAGTTTAGTTTTTGCTTAAATTTTTTTACTGACAATAATGACTGCAATTATTTTATAATTAAATAGATTTTCAATACTTTTCTTATGTTAATTGAAAATACCCCTTATTTTAGGGGCATTTGATTTGATTGTAATCCCTTTTTCACTAATCTCTGCTTAAATAATGATAATTAAAATTTTGTTACTTTTGTTTATCATTGGTTTGATTTGAATGCTAAGTAAGGTATTTATGTTCTGGGTTTATTTATTTAATTACTATTTTATGCCCCTTAAGACACCCTTTATTGTGTAGTTTATAAATAACTTAATATTAATTGATTTAATTTTATATCTAATACTAAATGAGAGGTGAAATGCATTAAAAATCAAATGAAATGAAAGCAAAGAAAACATAAAAACACTACTAATTCATGAAAACATTAACATTAAGTCTAAATGATATGAGTTTATACCCAAAAAATTGTTTAATGCCTTTCCCTTTCATTGAGTAAGTGATGGATATATAGGTTCTGGGATAGTCATTACAATTATTTACTCAATTTAAAAAAAATATGTATTTTTCTTAGCAGTCCTTCCCTTTTGGCACTCAAACCCCACTTAAATCATTTGATAGCAAAAACACTCTTCAGTTTGAGAACAGAAAAAAAACAATTTCTTTAATGATCTTATAATTCAAGTGTTATTTTACAAAGTACTTGATCAGGGGGTGAACACAACACGTCTATTGTCTAAACATCAATACATTTTAAATTACAAATCAATACAAGGTTTTTAAACACATATTTGTTTGACATTAAATATATAATATTAAACATCATTTTTACCCCCTTTTTTGATTGATTATTGAATCACAATCACTTATACCCCTTCGAAGCCTAAATACCCTGCTTATCCCGAGTAGATCACAGCTCTGGCACTTTTATGAATATATTTCGTCTGACATTAACTCTTCAGTCAATTATCTAATATATGGTTAGAAATAATAAATAGGAAAACATTTATCAAAAATAATATTAAATATTCCAAAATAGCTATGAATTTATTGCTTGAAAACAATGGCATAAAATAGGACTAAACAGGGTCTTTAGCAATGACTCGCACAGAGCACCAGTGATTAAATAAGTTAATCGTTTAGTTTTTGAATGCATTGTTCACTAATTGAGTTAAAGATTGTGTTGTTTTAGTTGTAATAAATAGGTTTCACTGTACATTTGAAAAAGGGCACTGGTATTCATGCGAAGCGCAAGCGGATCACAGCTTGACTTACAATTAGCTTCACTTTTATCGTCAAATGTTTTTCTTATATTCAGTGAAAAAAACTATTGAAACTATTGTTGAGTTTGAGTGAAAGTATTTTTTGTGTTGTTGTTGTGAGCACTGGTATTAAATTTTCTTCACTATGATATATGGGATTGAAATAAATTGAACCAAAAATTTTCAGACACATTTTGAGTCCACTGTTTTTCATCGCTCAGTTTAAATGCAAAGCATTTTTCGCCTAATGTTTGGGAAAAAAATAATTCAAAGCTTTTCCTAATATTTCAAATGAAATGTAATTTTTATTTTCAGTTTTCATTCACTTTTTCAATATTTTGTTTCACTCTTTCAGTAAAGGCTTTGAATTTACTGTTGAAATAGTTTTTTAGCACAAATTGTCTGCACAAACAGTGAAACGATTTTTTTTGATGAAAATATTTCAAACATTTTTTGTAAAACCTTTTTTTATTGTTTAAATAATTTTACTGAAAATTTTGAACTCATTTTTTAGCTTTAATTTAGTTTACGTGACAAATACGTGGGTTAAAAGTGTTTTCTCAATCAATGATTGAATAAATTCATTACTATTTCCATTCAATTAAGTCTTTTTTGCAATGAAATTGATTTTTAGATTTAATACCTTTTAGTTCAAACCGTTTTTGAATTAAATCTAATAATAGTTTTGATTTGATTTTATTTTTCTCTACATTTGAAACACATTTTTCAATAAAACATTGATTTTTAAAGAGATTTTGAAATTTTATTTAATTTTATTTATTTTTCTGCTGAAAAATGATTTGATTATAAATTGAATTATTGTTTAAACTAATGATTAAAATATTAAAACATTTTGTAATATTCAGCGATAATTATGTTTAATATTTTTGAAATACAAGAGATTTACTCATAAATTCACTAAACATTATGTTATTTCACATAAAATCCTAAGTATTGTTTGATTTTAAACATAAGTTATTAAACAAATGAATGTGTTTTCACTGAAATCTGAAGCAATAATAATTAAAATTTGCATATATTTACAAATATAATTAGTGTTTCAAAGTTTAGTGCAGAAACGAAATACAAAAGTATCTGGATGTATTAGTTTTGCAGATTTAATGTTTCAAGGTATATAATTGTAATTTGAAAAACACAAAAATAATACATTAATTGAGACTTAAAGTGATTTTCATTATTAATTTCAATGAATTTCTTCATTACTTAAAATAATTTTCTTTAATATCTGTAATAAAAACTTAAATATCATTTTTTGCCAACAATTCCTGACATAAGTAAAGAATATTCTGTATATATAATAAATAATAATAATAATAATCATATTATAGTTTAAATATATGTAAAAAAAGTTGATTTTATTATCAAATTAAAAGTTAATTTGATTATTATTTTACTGAATTCATGTCATATTGAAAATGATATCTCAATAAAAACTACAGTAATTATAAGCGCTTTAGATATGAAAGTGAAATATTTGTTAATAAGAAAAGCCAAAAATGAAATTCAGTTTTGATTAGATTTAAGTTAATATTTAATGAAATTTGAGTACACAGTTAGTACACGACAGGGTATGTGTGTGACACAGACCCTGTTGTTGTCGTTAAGGGGGTATATATATATATAAGAAAGATAATTTAATCTTATGCTTATAAAAAACTACTGACTCTTAAATCACAACTAATTATATAATATCTTAATATTAATATATTTTGAGAAATAATTAACAAAACTTTTCCTCTTATTATGATATTTGTGTTCAGAATATGGATGATTTTGAATATTAAAATCCGGAAATTAAATTGAGCAATGTAGATTTATTTTTTATTAACCTGCTATTATTGGTGTTATATTGAAGTGTGTTATTTTAGTTTCAATTTAAAAGCCCTGTATTTTGAAATTCAAATTATCTTGAATATCAATCATGTCAACAAAATATACTGGTCCTATTAAATATCCCTGGTCGTGATGCAAAACTAAATTGAGTTCTCAATATTTAATATTGATTTCTAGTTAAGGGGCAGAAAAAACAAATCAATATCTAATAATCAGTAAAAACCCCTATTTTAGACATTATTTGCAAACAATTTATTGAATAATTTTATTGATTAATGAATTGAAAACAACATTCAATACAGCAGTAATAATAGAGTCATATATTTTTGGACACATTTTCTCTCCCATTCCCCTTAAAGTCTTATCTAATTTTCATAATTATCTTACACTGAACAGTTTATTTGAAAAAATTGATATCAAGCTTTCGTTTTCTTCAATTCATTTCTGAAAATGTAATAAATATTAAATATTTTTTGTATAATATTTAAACACAAACTAACAGTTAGTCTACTATTATATGAGAGCACTTGTATAGTATTTGTTGAATCGATTAATCGATACTTAGTCTCAAGTTTTGAGTGAAGTTTAGTCACAAATTGTATGAAAAAGGGGTTATCTCTATGCTCAGGGACATCCATGTTATACACATCTCTCAGGGGGTCTTTTTTATTTGCAAATATTCTTTGCAGAAGTGTTTGTTGAGTAACAAAAAAAACGGATGAATTGTTAAACAATTTTATTGATCTGGTTAATTATATTTTATGAAAGCTACCAGGGTTGAATTCTAAAGAAAACTTAAATCACCCCCTGATGGCTTCACACTGTCATTATCTGCACTAAAATGAAGAAGTTGTTAGTCGTTTAGAGTATTGATATCCTATTAACTAATGCATAGGAAAATTATAAACCCGGTTATCGTTTTACTAATCAAATATTACAGATATCCCTTAATTAATTTAGCCCCTGATTATGCTAGACAATTCATTGATGCTATTAATGAGCATTAATTTCCTTATCTCTGATGGAAATGTATATTCAGGGAAGAATTTATTTACTCTCTCAAACATTCATTGATTAACAAAACTCTATTAAATTAATTGATAGAAATACCCCTTAATTAAAAGAGGGCTCTCAATTTAAAAGCAGTCGTTTTCAGGGGTATATTCACAATAATGGTTTAAAATTAAATTTCAATCACAAATTCAACTCAAATTTCATTTAACAAAGAAATATCATATATAGCATTTGATTTGAAATATGTTTCACCAGAAGAAGAAAACTCTTCAATGAATACAGTCTTTTGAATGAAAAATATTTAATGAAAACTGACTTTTGATGGAAAATATATTAATTTAGATTTTATTTCATAACAACTTTAAAGAAATATATTTTCATTTGAAAACCAAAAATATTTTTCAGAAAATATGTTTCAAATTCATTGTGTATTAGAGGAGAGGGAGAGAGAGAGAAAAAATCTTACATTTCTTATCAAACGTTTACTGAAATTATTAACAGAAGTGCAAAAAAAGTGTTGAAAAGTGTTTGAAAATAAATCTTTATTTAAACTCAATATAAGAGACATTACTCTTGAAATACAATTGAAATCCTATAACAAAACAAATGGGTATGTTTAATTTTATATTTATATTTTGCCCTGAATCAATTTTGAATTATAAAATATTATTTGAATAATGCATTAGATTTATGACAAAAATTGATTTATTTTTTAAAAGTATTAAAAAAATAAATTCAAAATTTTTAGTCCCTTTTCCGCCAAAAAACAAATCTCTTCGGACTCTCGACTCAACGATAATAAGAAAACAACAGAATATTCTTTACACAGAATTACATGAATATATGAATAGAGAATATTCTTTACGTTTAGTTAAGACAACAACAAAAATATGAGTTTAAAGTAATAATAAAAATCTTCTTTTATGTCTTGTTTTTTGTGAAAAAAATATTAAGTATTTATATAAAAAAAATGTATTATTTTTACAGACATTTGTGTTGTTTTTAAACAAATGAAATACAATAACAATGTTTTTAGAGATAAGTATTATTTGTTTAGTATTGACTCGTTTTTACTTAAAAGTTCAGTTCACTCAACAAAATTGAAAACAAATTGTGAGTTGTGTTGAGAGAGAAGAAGTGTAAAGGAAGATATTATTATTAATATTTGAACTAGAGCAAATATAATGTATTTACTAATAATGAGAATAAATTGAAAGTTAATTATTTTCAAAACTTATTATCAATTTATGAATTAATATAGAGAAACGAATGGATATTAAAAACATCTGAAAAATCAATCATTAGTTCAGAAATACATTTATTTATTAATTGTTTTATACCTTAAATGCAATAATTGTTGTAATAATGTATTGATTACTACACGAGAAACCAATTAATCTGTTTTTATCGCTAACTCTTTCCATACAATCAAAAACTAATGACAAAAAATCAATTAAAAAGTCATAAAAAAGTTTTGTTAAATATTTTTTTCAATGATTTATATTTGACATTAATATGAGTTTCAACTCAATTGAAGGAATAAATGAAAATATAAAACAACTTTTGTCTCAATGTTTGAGAAATAAATGTTTTAATAATTAAATAAAACGATTAAAGTGTTGTCATATTTGTCCCCTTTTTGCGAACTTTTTTACTGACATTTGAACATTGATTTTAATTGCAATCAAAGCCACTGAAGAGACAATTAAAACCAGATTTACGTCTAATTTCTATTGTGTTTTGAATATCAAAACTAATTTTCATTATTTGTTTAATTATTTAAATCCTTTAATCATATTATGTTTAAATCAGAGTTTAATGATTTTTTATGTGTCAGGTAACTTTTAAAATAATAAATAATCTAGTTACATTGAATTGAATTGAATATATTGATATTTTAAGACCCTGATCACTCAACCGAAGCTGATTTTCAGTGAGAGGGTCACAATAAGAATTAATACAAAATAAACTAAATATTTAATGAAAATATCAATAATTGTGTACAAAATCTGATTAAAACTAAGTTTTAAATAAAATATTTATAACAAAATGAAATTCAGTTATAAAACAATGATTTGTTAATTAGTTTTACATTTTATTAATCAATCAATTTGTGACACATTTCTGTCCATTGATTATTATATTACAGAAAGTGTTGGGATTTGACTCAAACACTGATTTCACATCAATTGTATCATTGATTGCATTCAAACGATATTTGAATTGAGTTTTTGGATAATTGTTAGCCTTTTGTATCAAATGTTTGAACAACTCTTCAGTTATATTGCATTTGTTGTTAATTTCAATACAAAATAAATGAATGCAATTATCGGCCAATGATTTGATCCCTAAATCAGTGATGAATGAGCCAGGGATAAAATATACTAATATGGAAACGTAAAGACAACATTTCCTTAAATCCTTGAGTTTTGATAATGAAATCAATGTTTTGTCTGAAATGTGAAATAAATTCTTGATATGAATTGATCTCAAGTGAGGAACAGCTGATTCAATATCAGTGAAGAAGTTACCGTCCGTTCCCTCGATATTTAGCACTAAATGTGTTAATTGTTTGCAATTTTTAATGAAATTGATATCAACTTCTTTACACCAATGAGTGTACTTGGATCTAATGCACAACCTTTTTAAGTTTAAAAACAGATTCAACCGTTTAAATACATTTCTGGATACTCTGGCATCAATACCAACACTCAAGTCTACCAGTGCTGGCAATTCAGTCAACATTTCCATACAATTAACAATTGAATCAACGCTTGTATCAAAATGTATACACAATTCACTGATATTTGGTATTTGTGCCACAAATTGGGGAAAAGTATTAATATTTGTGTTATTAATCAATAAAACACTAATTTTTCTAATTTTATGCAAAACTAACTGAAAGTCTGTCACAAAATCTCTGGCAATGGATGTCTTAATGGACAATGAATTCAGACAATTATTAACTACTAATTCAGACAATACTTTGAAAACCTTTTCATCAATTGATAAATATTTAATGTTTTTCAGAGATTTGTGATACTTTTCAACAAATCTTTGCACTACTTGTGGTTCACAGCAATTGGAGTGAAACTCAATTGTCTGCAAATGATTGCAATTATCTGTTATTGTATTCAACACTTCATTTGAGTTTTTAATTCTGAATCCAAAACTAATTTCACTAATATTTGTCATTTGTTTCAATAGTTTTGTCAGTTTTTCAATGTTTATATCAATTGAATTGTTTTGTCTTTTAATCAATAGTTGTTTGCAATTATTGGGATCCAAACCATAGATAACTTTAAGCACTGATTGTCTGTTGATTAGTGTCTGAAGACATCTTCTGAACTGTTTTGAGACACAATTGAGTCTTAGTTTGTCTTCAATACTGAGATAATTGAGTATAACTTCAGTCAAATCATCACAAATACGATCACTGAATGAGTCTTTCATCCAAACGATGGTCTCTTCACTCATCTCTTCAGTAATCACACAATTGTTTGACAAATTCATTGACAACTCTTTTGCAGACATTTTTGACATTAATTTAAATCACTTTAATATAAAATATTAATTACTTTTAATAATTAAAAACAAATTCTTTTAAATACAGAAAATATTTATTAAATTCAAAACTTTGTTTAATTTTTGAATATATTTTGAAAACAACTTATGTTTCAAACAATTTATACAAAAACTGAATGCTTTTCACAGTTTTATACAAACATTGAAATCAATACAAGTTTTCATCGTTTCCTTAATCGCAGAGATTATAACCCTTTCCCAAGAATTTTAAAACTTTTATTTTGATACATAAATACCCTTTTGTTGAGAAAACTAATCTAAAGATAAATGTTTTGACCATTTATTTGACATTATTTGCAAATTTTTGATTTAATATAAAGAGAGGAATGAATTGAAGAATAAGTTATAAAACAAAACATATTTTATAAAACAAGGAAAGAGTCAAATTTATAATTTCAGTTTTCAGTAAAGGGAATTAGTATTAATATTAAATCATTTAATTACTAATTCCTGAAAATATTTTTTAATTTTTTAAAAACAAAATCTAATTTTCAAAATTATGAAAATCTGAAAATAGAGAAAATATAATCTAATTTTAAATGTCCATTAAAGATCTGCTCTCATCGGAAAACCTATATTATATCATCATAGAAATTTCCATGCTAAGTCTTCATAGAGAAACCCATAGTAAACGCCCATTAAAAATGTGTACTCACTGGAAACCCCATATTAAATCCCCATAGAGAATCCCATGTTAAACACCCATTGAAGATCTGCTTTCACTGGAACCCCCATATTAAATCCCCATAGAGAATCCCATAGTAAAGGCCTATTGAAAATGTATACTCACTGAAAACCCCTATGTTAAACCTCCATAGAGAATCCCATAGTAAATGCCTATTGAAAATGTGTACTCACTGGAAATCCCATGTTAAATTACCATAGAGAATCTCATAGTAAAGGCCTATTTAAAATGTGTACTTACTGGCAACCCTCATGTTAAATCTCTATAGAGAACTCTATAGTAAATGCCCATTGAAGATCTGCATCCACTGAAAACCCCATGTTAAATCCCCATAGAAAATCCCATGTTAAATTCCTATAGGCTTTTTCCCTTCAGTGGGGGGGGGCCATACACACACACACACACACAACGAACAAACTATATATTTCAGTTCCTTCGGAAAACTGAAATTAAAAAATCACTCAATTTGTAATTAAAACTAAATTAATTTGTTATATTATATATTATTTATAAATAAAGGGTTGAGAAAAAGTTACGAAACATTTACAACAAATGAAATTAAGTCATAAAACAATTATTAATTTTTTAGTTTTATACCGGATCATTTTTAACATTAGTTTATATACAAAACATAAATAATTTTAGTATTTGTTCATAAAAACGGAATGTTCATAATAATGGGTGTTCACAAAAATGGCAGGAGAGTGTATATCATTTATCAATCAATTGGTAAAACATTTCTGTTCATTGATTGTGATATTACAGAAATGGTTGGGATTTGAGTCAAACACTGATTTCACATCAATTGTATCATTGATTGCATGCAAACGATATTTGAATTGAATTTTTGGATAATTGTTGGCCTTTTGTATCAAATGTTTGAACAGATCTTCAGTTATATTGTATTTTAATCTCATTTGAAGACTATATAAATGAATGCAATTATCGACCAATGATTTGATCCCTAAATCAGTGATTAATTTGTTATTAAAATTACATAAAAGGCCGAAAATATTTAATTTCCTTAAATCTTTGAGTTTTGATAATGAAATCAATGTTTTGTCTGAAATAAAGATTTAGTATTGATATGAATTGATCTCAAGTGAGGAACAGCTGATTCAATATCAGTGAAGAAATTATCGTCGATTCCACTGAGAGTTAGCTCTAAATGTGTTAATTGTTTACAATTTTTAATGAAATTGATATCAAATTTTGGTTTTAAAACATTCGTTGAATACGAAAATATCGACAACTTTTTCAAACGAGAAAATCTTTTAAACGGTTTCAATGCATCTGTGGTTACGTCAGAATAGATATTAATTCTCAAGTCTACCAGTGCTGGCAATTGAGAAAATTTTTGTATGCAATCATTGATTGTGTTTTCATTTAAACCCACAAAATAAATGTCTATTTCACTAATATTTGATATTTTAGACAACAATCTGTCAAAATAGCAGACATTCCTGTCGTTGACACAAAATACCGATATTTTTCTCAGTTTTGTTAACCGGGTATCAAAACTACAAATAAATTCACACAAAATGCATTCAATTGACTCTAAATTCAGACAATTATTAACGATTTGTTTGAAAACATTTTCATCAAATGTTAAAGACTTAACGCTTTTCAGACTTTTGTTATATTTCTCAACAAATCTTTGGATTACTTGTGGTTCACATCTTTTGAAGAAAAACTCAATTGTCTGCAAATGATTGCAATTATCTGTTAATGTATTCAACACTTGGTTTTTGTTATCAATAATAGCAATACAGTCAAAACTAATTTCACTAATATTTGTCATTTGTTTCAACAGTTTTGTCAGTTTTTCAACATTTATTACATTTAAATTGTTTTGTCTTTTAATCAATAGTTGTTTGCAATTATTGGGATCCAAACCATAGATAACTTTAAGCACTGATTGTCTGTTGATTAGTGTCTGAAGACATCTTCTGAACTGTTTTGAGACACAATTGAGTCTTAGTTTGTCTTCAATACT
>JAQGAT010000204.1:0-46298 GCA_034687845.1 Pantelozetes paolii
ATATTATTTTTATTCACATAATAAGGCCTCGAATGAGAAACATGGCCTCAGCTTTGGTAGCCTTACCAGTGCTATGTCCTCAACCAACCGGGCTTTGGAACATAGGTTTTGTACATTAGGATCATATGTATAGCTCTTCGACACGAATATACGATTCGTATCTGAATTTTAAAACATTTTTGTATTCAAATTAATGTTAAAATATTCATCAAAACATAAAATTCAAAAAATATATAAAGGTTTGAAAATTTATAATACATTTTCAGTCATTCATTTAACTTAATCCCAAACCAAATGCCATTCCGGTATCTAAACTGACCATTAGTTTGATGTTAAAGTTAAATAAATATTTTTAGTTTATTTTATGAATAAATACTTAAACAATCAGTTATTAAAACTTTATTGCTATAAAATGACATCAATTTTGATGAAACCATAGCTTTATTCACAAATATTTGCAAAAATTCCTTAACGTTAGGACAAAATAATTTATTCAGTGATAAGTATTACGAGCTTTTGATTTGATTGTAATTTTATGTGAACTATGTTTTGAATACATTCATAACTAATTGGTTTTAAATTATTATTATTTAAATAAATTGAAATAATTATCACATATTTTACAACAATTTAAAAATCATTAAAATTAAAATTTTGAATGAATTGAGTGCTAAAGAAATTTATTGCTAAAGAATTGTATGAAAAATAGTTTAATTATTATTTAATTCATTTTCATTTCAATTATTTTATTATAAGTTTTAAAATTAATAAATAAATTGTAAAAACATTGAAAATAAATATAAACTTCAATTGTGTTATCAATTCTTAACCTTTGATAACAAAATCCTTGGTCACAAACCTTGTTTACAATTGAGGGTTAATTTGTAATTAAATAACTCATAAATTATTTCCTCTTTTTATCAAATTTTATTTGTTTTTCATTTTTCTTAAAAATTTAAATCAAATGTTATTTTAATTCACATTAAATACAAATCTCTGTTTCAAAAAAATGATTTAATGATAAAATGAAATCATCTTTTAATGAAAACTTTTATTACAATTCATTCATAAGTTTATAATTGTATTAATTTTTTATTCAAATAAATTAAACACAAATTAATTTAATGTTTAATTATTTACACAAACAATATCAATATTAAGACTCTAATTCATTTGCAATTGATTGAAGGGAAAGGGTCAACTTATAGTGTCAAAATCCTAGCCAAAGTAAAGTTCAAATATGCTTTGCGCAAAGAACTCTGTGTAGATAAAATGAACTATCTACTTTAAGATTTATAGATTCTTACCCTTTTATAAATTCCAACTTTGATCCCATTTAACCCCAAATTTTTGTCCTTATTTTGAATTAATTTTGCAAAAAGTCATTTGAATTAATGTTTTATTTCAAGAATTGAATTATTATTTATGTTTTCATTCTTTTGTAATAATAATAAACAAAAAATAATTTAAAACAAAAGATATTTAAGAAATAATTATTTGAATATTTTGTTAGACAACACAAGACAGTGTTGAACACCTGAACACACCCTCAATAATGCCATTATAAGGGTTTGCTATTTATTTATATATGATTTCTATAATGAGGTTCTCGTAAGAGATTAATCGCTTTTACATCGCTTTTGCATTTATTATAGCTTTGATTCACTGTTGAAATGAAAGCAATGTTTTTCGGCTATTATTTAATGATTTGTTTTGTTATTTCGTGCAATATTTCGGTTTAAGTTGAGCTAAAAATGATTTAAAGTCAAAAGTTTTAATCATTTATTTTCAAAACACATGCAATTCATGTAATTTTCAATTTATGACATATATTGGCATCAATTTTCATATAATATAAGTTTATGTTTACTAAACAACCGAACAATTATTTGATAATAAATGTTATAATAATTACAAAGAATATCAATGATAACAATGATCTCTAATAATCTTCCAGTGCTTTCAGTCAACAAACCACAGTATTTAATATTAAGTTCAAAATCATTTCAAATATTTTTCAAATCATAAACTTTTTTGCTCTTTTCAAGTGTCGGTTCTTTTATTAGTGAAGTATGAGATCGAAGTGAAAGCAAAGCATATTTTAGATCAAAATCTACATTTAACTGAAATGACTCCGATGTTTAATACATGGGAAGACCTCCCGTTCACTAATTATCTCAATATTAACCATCAATCCTATGAATATTGCGATTAATTTAATGATTGAAATAATTTTTAAGATATTATATGAAAAACCGGAGGAATGGGAGGAATAGGAGGAATCGTATCATAAAAATTCTGATAGCATTTAATCGTTGCCTAAATTTATTATCGATTCACAACTCCTCATAAGATTTTGAATTCAATTTTAATGATATGTTTTACTTCACAATCACTTAGAGCTGCAAAAAGTGAACGAAAAATATTTAAGTTTATTATCAATACTTAACTTAAGGTTTGTTTTAATTATTAATAAACGACAAAATAAATGATTAGTTTTGTCCACTGAATGCACAAATGAAAGAGTTGTACTCAAAATGAATTACAATTGTTTTAAATATGACTTTAAGTCCAAACGATTTTCCGTTTAATCTATTTTTAACTTAAAATTCATATGTTTTTACATTTTTAGACAACTATTAAGTGAAAAGAGAAAAACAAATGACAAATGAATTTGAATTAAATTTACAAATAATTTATTTATACAACAAATTCTGTTAAATGACATCAAATGGCTGAGTCTTGAGTTGACATTAAGTAATGTTTCAATAAATTAATGGCAAATATTGAGAAAATACCACAATTGCTATCCAATGGTCATATACTACAAGGGGTTGAGTTCAGATGACACACAATATCGACAATCAGTTTATAGTTCAATGATTTTCTTAAATTTGAAAATGATTTGCATTTTTATGCAATATTCAGACAACAACTAAACTACGGGACAGTTGTATAATAAGTTAGAGTTATATAAAAGTCTAAAGGATTGAGAAATAAGTTATTCATAAATATTAAATTGAATTCATTTGTTTCGGTCGGCATTCCTCTGCGATGTCTTCTTACTCTTCATCCGTCTGTTCTGAAACCAGATCTTCACCTGTCGTTCCGTAAGGTTTAGATTGCGGGCCAATTCCCAGCGCTTTTGTTTAGACACATAAGCGTTGAATAGGAACTCCTTCTCGAGTTCAAGGGTTTGGAACTTTGAATATGGCTTTCGTTTCTTTCGCACCGACACGTGGTGTCCAGAATTACCTGTCGGTGCGCCCGTCCAGTCCAGTTGGGCGGCAGCGTTGGTGGCCAGTAGTGCAGCATGGTGGTGTAGCACCGCTGCATGGTGGTGGTGATGGTGATGCACAGCCGCTGCCAACGCTTCCCCTGTTTTAATGATTCAATTCATTCATTGTTTTGGAAATTCAGATATTTTTAGGCAAAAAAGCAATAAAAAGTGAAAATTGAAAAAATCAACAAAAAATTTAGATAATTATGACATAAATAGATAACAATGTCATACAATAGTGATGTTGTGATGTTTGAACTCATGTTTTGTGTTATAACAACAAAAACACTAATTATTATCAAAACACCGGCGAATATGTCATAAAATATTTTAATGCTCTGCTCTTTAGGTCTTTATATTTCATATAAGATATGAGTGAATAATATTTGACTGCAATTTGAACTGCAATTCACTTTTCATTGTTATATACTTCTAATTAAATGATAACAAAGTTGTCTTTGAATTGAAGATTATTTTCACCGAAATTGTCATATATTTTGATAAAAAGAGATAATGTCTAAAAAATATCCTAATATTTCACTGCCAACAGAAAAGACACTAAAATGTGTGGATTTTCTCAATTTATTGGTCGCACACAAGAAGTGAACTTAACTTCAGGTGTTTTCTTGAGTTTTTTTTACAAAAATCTCAATACAATCCAATGTTTTGCCCAAAGGTTTCACAGTTCGAGTGAATCTATTTTTAGGATAGTTTTTGTTACTTTACAGCTCCGGTCGACGCAACTGTTATCTAATGCAATGTTTTATGATATGGTGTTTGAAACCAAAAAAAGGTATAGCAATAGGCTGAGGGTAGTGTGAGAGGAGCGGGATCTTGTAATTTACAAAAGGATTTTTCTGTGCCTCGACTATCAAAACAATAAAACAGTAAAAACTGAATTATCAGTCATAGTATTCGTACTATCTTTAGCTAAAGTCATATATATTGTACAATATATAAGTCTAATAGTGGTTTGGATTGTAAGCACAGGCATAGCTGTATGTGTTATACAATTGCTTAAAGAAAAGACTGACTTAAGAGTGAAAAAAATAAGAAAAAAGAAATGCTTTTACAATAAAAGAGAAAATAAATGAACGAAAAAATCACTTTTAAAGGTATTCTTCCTTTTTTGGAGTGAAAGCACAAGAAATACATACAAATGGACACAAATGTCGTATATTTTACTTCCAATGAAATGAGAATATATTGAATGAATGAATGATTGAATTGAATCATAAGTAAACCAAAAGTGCTATAACTTTGTGACAGAAGAGCAGAGCTTTGGCCACAACTTCTGTTACAGTTGTCCTCAATATTAGGTTTGTTTCGATAATTGTCAGCAATAGTGAGCACACAATCGAAATCAATGTATTTATATAATATACTGGCGCTGGTAAGGCCTACTCAGTGGCCCGACTGCCACATATATTAGTCAGTTATAGCCGGCAAGCACTGGAATAAGGCTCAGGTTTTTGTCAGTTCCCCCCAAACCTAATACCATAAAGTAAACGCCAATTCGAGCGTACATTCAATATAAGCACTAATACTGTACTCTATTTCCCTCTCTTTGGACATTCATTGTTACAAAAGCATGACTTTTGACCAAATGTGCACCAAATTTGATGCACAGTCTTAAGCACAGGGTATCAGACAGGCTATGGCTAAGGTTATGGCACAGAAGCCTTCAGGTAACCCATAATATAAGTCAATTGAATGCAAGAAATGTTTTATTCGTTGATTTAATAGCCGTTTGTCCGCAATCTATAGATGCGATTCCTATGCCATTCCCTGTCATTCCCAACCATTCCTTGCATTCAATAAATCCAAACTCACTTCTGTTAGACATTAAATATTAAAGTCATGCCACCAGTGCTCACATTATTACTTCATTAAAAATAAACTTAACTTTATTTTGATATTATATTCAAAGTCATCCAAAAGTAAAGCAATTTTTGATTCATTTGATCGCTAATTGAAATTTCAATCAATCGTTGAATCAATCGTTGAATCAATCGTTGAATCAATCGTTGAATCAATCGTTGAATCAATCGTTGAATCAATTGTTTTGTTATAAAAACTATTTTTTTGTTTTCAATAAAAATAAACACTTTTTTTGTTTAACAATTAAAATATGAAATGACATACCGGTAGGGGTTGTGGGCGGTGGAGCACCGGCTGATGTCTGGTTCCATCCGGGGACTGTTGGCCCACTACAGGCCTGATCTGTGGTAACGGTCGGGAAGTTTCTCATCGCTGAATGGTATGAATCAACGAATGCAGTCCTCGGGTCGGTCTCACCCGTCAAGTATGGGTCAGGTCTTGGTGTTTGATGATATGGTGAGTAGTGTGACCAGGCTGATGCTGCAACATGGTTGGCCGCCGCGTGGTGTGCGGCCGCCGCTGCAAAAGCACTTCCATGACAAACAGCTGCGGCCACTATTGAGTCGCTCGGCATTTGAGATGTCGGGCCGTTGACCGCATCGTATGCAGAGTTTGACCAGAATTTTGTTGGCGCCGGCTTACAAGGCCGGGTCGCCGACGCATCAGATGTTCCGCTCCCGTAATAGTAAGAACCGGCACCTGTCGGGGGCGGCGGATGAGTATGAGAACTATGAGTGCCATTGCCGACACTCATACAACACGATGAAGACGAGGCAGTCGTTCCGTTGTGTTGAGTGGCATAGGAGTCGAAATCATAATTGTTTGCACTGGAAGTCCATATCGGAGTTGTACTACTGATACCAGTGCTGTGTAATTGCAATTCACTTGAACCCGATCTCATCCTATCAGTAGAAGACGAAGCACTGGAAGAAGAGCTAACGTGAGTGGAGGCCTGACCTGCACTCGAGTCAAAGGAATTATTTAAGTTTTCGGTCCGTTTAGAGACGTGTAGTGTTTGGCCGCTATTGTTGTCGTTATCGGTTGAGTCAAAGCCGTTCATAGTTTGATGGATGGCTTGAATGGCATTGCGTTCAGAACCAGAAGATAATCACTGAAGACATCAGTTCTACACATTAGAAGACATATAAAACACTATCACATGTTTGCACCCGATGTTGGTTATGGTGTTTATCGCACCAATAGATTGACAGAAATTCACAATAAATTAAATACAAAACTAATTCATAATAATATCGATGCGAACACTCATTCAGGTCTGGGCTTCAGGTCTGGGTTGAAGTGCGGCTCACTTTCAGTCTCGCTTTCAGACTCTTTCAGTCGCTTTCATGTCTTGTGCAGTGCTTTGAGCAAAAGCGGCCACAAATGGGAGGGAAGACTCAGTACATCCATTGGTTGTCTCTAAACGTATACCACTTATATCACTGTAGTATAGGTTGACTAACTGTGCGGTGCTTTCGAAGGCTTTCTCATCTTTTTTAATGCTTTCAAATGATTCAAACCATTCAACCAAACGATCACTTCTTCTTAGTTTTGCTTTTACTTAAGTCTATGCCAGAGAGAGAGAGAGAGAGAGAGAGAGAGAGAGAGAGAGAGAGCACATGGAGCTAAAGGGATGAGTAATTTTATGGAATTCTTATATTGAAAACATTGAATCTTATCATAAGTTTTAGATTTTTACACTTCAGTCTCAATAATCTGATACAAAAAAAGTTTGGAAAAAATCTCTTATTTTTCTTTTCATTTAATCCCTATTTCTGATTGCTTTCTATATTTTGTGATCTCAACACCAATTCATCTCTCATTGCTGTTAGTCTTTGTCCTTTATTACAACACATCTTCAAAGAAGACTTAGAATTAAAGTTAAAAAACCAAAAATAAGAGCAAAACTACAACTAAACTGAAAAATCTTAATGTTTTACTCATTGTTGTATTCATTGTGTACTGAATTCCTATCGGGAATTGAATCACATATTGTGAGCAAACACTTGTATTTTTGGCATTTTTTCTCCTCAAGTCTTAGTCTTATGTCTCAGACAATAGTCTTCAGTATTGTTATTCTTCTGCACCAAAAAACACAATTATGTTCAGGAATTTGGTATAAAAACAGTGAAATAAAAAATATATTTAATTTTCAATAAAAATAATTGAATTTAAACACAAATAATAGTAACAAGACTTTTATCCACTAATCGATACTGGTATAAATTAAAACTTATTTATTCCTTATCTAAAAATTATGAATGTTTTTAATATAAGTGAAAAATTTCAAACATTAAACAGACATTCAATGGATTTTTTAATTTAAATAAATTATTACTCATTTTATGATATTTATTGCATGTTTTGTGGGAAACAAGGGATGAATAATGGTTTCAATGTTTTTGTATTTTAATAATAATTTTTATGTTTTTTTCTTATTTTGCAAAAACAAACACAAAATAAAAGTTAATTAAATATTTTGCATATTTTATACGTTTTACTGATTGTATGTGTTTTTAAAGCAAATATTATTTTATTTTTAAGTTATATTCAAAGTAATGATTAACTTTGAGCCCAAATATAAAATTAATCACTTTGGGGTCCACCAATATTCTTGAGTATACAAAAAGTTTTATGATTTTCATATTCTACATCGAAAATAATAGTCGTTTCAATCAAATCATAAATACTTTAAATGAAAATAAGGTTTAAAATTGCAATTGTATTCACATTGAAATGAGTGGTCCATTAGATAAGGATTACAGCACTAAAAGGTTTGCGGAAAATAAGGGTTTATAAGCAAGTGTTGAAATTATTAAGGGTTTTGTCTGAAAATACGAATTTTGTAAATCAGAGAAAATATATGAAAAGTATTTGATAATAAAATTATCCATTATTTCAATCAATTGTTAACCAAAATATTATTTTAACAATTTTGTTATAAACATAAAAACATGTAATCAAACGATAAAATGTATATAAAGTAAGGATTATATACTGAATATACAACTTCTGTACTATTCAGGGTAATAATTGTATTCAACAGTAAGTGCTTTTAAATTTTGAACTTTTACTTACTTTCAAAGTAAGAAATATTTGATTTGATTTTACATTTGATTTATTTCTTCATCGCTATCGATGACTGACTATAATGTTGTTTGAATACACTTTAACTTCAATTGAATTAAATGTTTATATTATTTAATGTAAATTCAATTGATATCAGTTGTCATACACTTTAGGAAAGCATTCAAACATTATTTCCAAATTTTAATTTATTATTAAATTGTTTTATACAAAAAATATTTATTAAAATATATGAAAACAGAAAACAATTGAATCAATAAATTAATAAAACTTTTATCGTTTGTCTTATAGTGAGTGCAAAACTGATCCCAAACTTTGTTGAACCGATGACTAATGTTTCGGTAGCGACGGGTCGTAACACTATGCTTGAGTGCACTATTGATAATTTAGGCAATTATAAGGTAAGTGAGATAATCAACACTTTCCTCCCTCTTCACTATTGTACACATATAACTAACTTTAATATCAATAGATGTGAAAGTTTATCAATAAAATGCTATAAATTTAATAAAATATTTGTCTAATAAATCAGTTATTGATTGATCAGTAAAACAGCTTTTTATCAAATTTTAAACATTTTTCAGCAATAAATCAAAACTAATTAATAGTTTAGTGAAAATGTAATTTAAAATGTAATTAAAACTTAATTAAACGGAAATTATATATAAATGTTAACAAAAAAATTGTTTAAATTCTTTCATTTCATTAAATCTAATGTATTGTAAGAAAGGTCACATAATTATATGAAAGACTAACAGAATATTTGCTTTTCATTCACTATTTTCTTAACAAAATTGTCATTAATTTAATTACAAAATAACAAAATTTATTGATAAATAAATCAATTATTATTATTACTATTACTGTTGAGTTTGGCGTTAATATTATCTAAAAGATTGCAAAGACTTAACTCTACTTTCATTTATAAAAATATAGTTTAAGTATAAAAATGATGTCTTTATTGATTAAACAATCTTTTTGTTCATTCAATCAATTTGTGAGCAAATGATTAACTTTTATCTCAATTGCATTAAATGAGTGAAAGTTTTGTTACTTTTATACAAAAAAATATTTTGATTTGAAAATCAAATAATTATTAAAAATAACAATAATTAGAAAACAAATGAAATCTTTATCCTTAACTAAACACCTAACTTTTGATTATAAGGTTGCCTGGCTCAAAATGGACAAGAATTCTGAACCAACACTTCTGACAATACATACACAAAGTTTAATACAAGACAATAGGTTTCGTGTTTCGCATAATAACTACAGACAATGGTATTTACATATAAATAATGTCCAGATCTCGGACAGGGGTTTCTATATGTGCCAAATCAATGCCGAACAAATGATATCGCAATCTGGTTATCTAGATGTACTAGGTAAGTGTTATACTGTTTATTCGATGAAAGTCTATTTAATAAACTTTTAAAACTAAACTGAAATTGAATTTCAAAGACATATCGCTTGAAAACAATAAGAAAACAATAGTTTTGAAGAGTTTTTGAAAAAGAAATCACTTTTTATTTATTTCGATCACATTTTCGGTACTTTTTCTGACAATTCTCTCATCGATTGAGAAAAATCTCTCAATTTTTGTCGAAAGGAAGAAAAAATTTTCACAATTTGTTGTCGACCCTAATGTCAGCCAATATTTCAATTTTATTGTACTTTCGATATGTTTTTGGTTATTACTAGAGGAGTGGGAACTTGTAGTACAGTATCTGTAAATCATAACAATTCAAAACTTTATTTTTATTTTCAGTTTTTATCAAAATTATCGCTATTTTTCACTATTTCTCAACTAAAAATTTATCGTCTATTTTGTCCTTTCATCAAAACACTCATTAAATTCATTGGTGAAATGAAAACAGAAATAAATTTTGAAATAACATTTTCTATTGAAAATTATTTTACAATTGAATGTTTGAAAATATAATTAAAAACTGAAATCAAATTAAGTTTTAATTGATTTTTATTTCTTTTTTCAAAAATCTCTTTCAAAATATAAATAATTATTTAATTAATTATGTATTCAATTGTGTTAAACATTATTCACATATTTATATCTCTGGTGAACTGTCGGCGCTCTTTTGTGCTACAGTTCCTCCTTCTATAGTGGAATCCGACACGAGTTCCGATACCATTGTCGACGAACGCCAAAAGTTGTCACTCAGATGTCGGGCCAGCGGTTATCCGTCGCCTACAGTCACGTGGAGGAGAGAAGATAGCAAAGAGATTAATCAGGGTCTCTATGGCGGCAAAAAGTTTTCATGTAATACATCATAAACTGATCTTTCATTCATTGAAAATAAACTTAGCTTTTAGTCTATTCATACGATATTTGTAGTAAAAACCACTAAAAACTTAATTCATTTCAAAATTCTTGTAATAAAATTGAAATTTATTTTTTAATAGCGACTAAAGTTGACGGCGAGTACCTCAACATAACACAAGTTACCCGAGGTATTCATAACTTGATTAAAATTTTAAATTTCCTGTCTCAATATTAATTAATTAAAACAATGTTATATTGTAGATGACATGGGTGCTTATCTCTGTATATCATCGAATGGTGTACCACCCAGTGTTAGCAAAAGGATAATTGTGCAGGTTAATTGTGAGTATTCTCATTTTACTCTATTGTGTTCATTATATTGAATTTAAAATAACATAAATGTCAAACATTTTTATAGATATCTAATCATAGATTCATTTGTCATGAATTCAATTCATTCATTGCTTTCTTATAGTTTAAAAGATATTATTCACCAGAAGTTGAGATGTTTTTATGTTTTTATAGTTTTTTATCATTTCTTTCATCAAATCCTAGTTTTCAATAGAAATATATAAATGATTGAATTTTTTTGCCATTTTTTTCAAAACATCTATTATATTGAGAGAATTGAAGAAAAAATTTCAATCATTTTATGTGTAAAATGTGTCTAAAATTTTTCAAACATTTTTTATTCATATGCAGAAATTTTTATTGAAGTGTCACTGAATATAAAATAATGAATAAAATATAAAATTTGTCGGAATTTCCTGAAAATTGTATCACTTTTACTAAAATAGCTGTAAATTTAAATCAAAAACTTTTATATAGTTTTTGAAGTTATTTGAAACCAAAATCAAAGGCAAACGAAACAACAAAACACTATTTTAAACCAATTTTTATCAACTTTTGACAGTTCGGCCAAAAATTAAAGTACAAAACCAATTAGTGGGGGCACCGGTAGATACAGATGTACAACTGGAGTGCAGGTGTGAGGCATCGCCCAAACCATTGGCCACTTGGATCAGAAGCGATGGAGTGATTCTGTTGTCTTCAGACAAATACGAGGTTATGGAGGAAGTGGACAGTTATAGGACACGAATGGTCCTTAAGATCAGACAAATAGAGGAAAATGATTTCGGAAGCTATAAATGTGTTGCAAAAAATAGTTTGGGAGAGAAGGAAGGGTTGGTTCGCTTATATGGTCTGTGTTTTCGCTATTATTTCAATGCATAGCATATTGACTTAACTTTTGATTACAGATATCCCGAGTCCTACCCCTCCTCCCCGTCACTGGAATAATAAATACGAAACCGAAAGAAATCATCAAAAAAGTTAGTGAAATGTTATTTCAATTTCTCCAATGAAAGTCCCAATTAATGAAAATCCCTTAAATAAATATCAATTAAAGTTAATTGTGATTATAAGACGGATAACTTTACAATCGCTTTGATTTTCAACTTTTTTGAAGACTCACTGATTGATTAAAATTAGTTTCAGTCGTAAAGTATTAATAAAATGATTGGATTCACACAAAAGGAAAACTTCTTATCATTTGATTTGTGTTTTTCTACTTTTCTTCTGATCTGTAATTCCTGTCATACTCTTTGGAACAGACCATCAGAACAGAGCTCACGAATCTATGGTCACGTCTGGTATGAATTTGTCCGCTTCAACGAGTCTACTGATGGATCACAACTCACATAATAAACATGATATGAATGGAGGCAATGGAGGCAATAATAGACTGTCCAGGAAAGCACAAAACAGGGCCAACAATAGTGATAGAGAGATGAGTGACGCTCACAATCAGACAATTAAACCCAACTGTAAGTCAATGCCTACTCTTATTCATCTGTTTTGATGTTTTACTTTCAAAGAGGTTTTGCTCTGAATTTCTTTCTCATTCTCGCACTCTATTGACTATAAGCCAGACATCAAATAAAAGTCAGTCTTTTTCAGACATCAAAAGAAAAAAATATTTTTCATTTCCTATAAGTTTTGTTCAAATAGTGATAAAAAAGATGTGATTTTTTATAAAATCTTTGTTCAGATTCTTGTTTACTATTTATGTGTTGATTGAAAGATGAAAATTACTTTTAGGTCTCTCTTTCATAACCCTTTATAGCACTGAATGTTTTCATCAAAAGTCAATTCAATGCAAAAGTTTTTGAGAAATATTTTTTGTTTTTATTTTTAAGAAAAATAAAACTTTTTATTCAATTTTCTGGTATTTTATATAATATTAGATTAAAAAGGATTTGATTTCAACAAAATTTGAATTAATTTGAATACCATTCCCACTGAATGACTGACTTTTGAATCGTCTGAATGTCTCACAAGAATTGAATTAATCTTAAGAATTGAATTCATCCGACAATGAATTCATTACTTGATTATAAACATGCATTCGTTGAGACATTTTTATGAATTATTCATAAATACATTGCCTTTTATTGATATCTCTTTTATTAACAGATCATACCATTCCTTCTTTGGTGTCTTCGCTCATCATTTTGTCAATTATTTCCAACATTTTATTCAAAATTTAATCAAATTTTTTGTTTAATAATAAACTTCTAAACAATTTGTATAGAAATCTATAAAAAGTGGAGATTTTTTGTATTAAAAGCAAAACAAGAAAAAAAATAATTTTTTGCATTAATTGAAACTCAAAGCCAATCAACAAATTAAACAATCATTTGATGAGAAATTTTTATTAATAATAATTGAAAAACAGATGAATAGTAAGTGTTTTGCGAATTATATCAGAAATGAAATCTTATGATTGAGGTCTTCAACTAAATTGAAGGGAATGGTAGCCAAGAGTGAAACTGGAAATATTGTAGATTTGAATATAAAATCAATTGATTTTTATAATTGTATTTAAAATTTGATGAAAATATTGTTGAAAATTTTAAATAATTATTAAAACTCTTAAATACATTGAAAACAATATTAAACTTACAAAACAATGCATACATTCTGTAAACTAATTGAACAAAACTTTTGCTCATTTCATATCAAACCCGTCGGAGAAGTGAATAAATTTATTGAAAAATATAGCAATACTTACAGAATATTAATATTTCTTTAAAACATTACAAACAATAATAAAATTTAAACTTTTTTTTGCTGATAAAACCTATTGTATTGACAATGGATTCAGTTTATTGTGAACAACAGATAAAATAACATTTCATCAAACAATTGAAGCAATCTTTTTATCATTTTGTAAATAATTCATTGAAACTATCAGTTCATTGAATTCAAGTTCACTTTAAAAATGAATTAATTGTTTATTTGATTTTGATTTGAAATTATAAGCAAAACATTAATTCCCATTGAATTTTCAATTATTCATTGATTTATAGATTTGTATTATAAGTTAAGTGTATTTTATTCTCAATTGTTTTGATTTTATTTATATATGAATTGGATTTCAAAATTCATAATTAAATTATCGTTTATTTGTTGAATAGTTTTTTATTTTGTTTTTTTAAATGATTTGAAAAAAATCTGTAAAAATAGTAATAATGTTTGAAAACTTAAATAAAAGATTATTTTTATTTGAAAAACAATAAAATTCATTGCTATTGTCAAAGGGGTTAATTAATTGCTGATATATTCATTAATACCCCTTATTTTATATTATATTCAGTAAGTAAACACTTTAGCAACTGTTATGTGAAGAGGCGATAAAGGATTTGATGTATTATTTATGGATTAAAAATTTGAATGAATTTATAATTCCTTAATAACTGAAAGCAAAATCTGATTCAAAAACATATTCACATAAAACATGTAATGTTTTGTTTGCTTTACTCAACCGACGCCTAATTGGGCTTACATTAGACCAGAGATGACTGGGATATAAATGAGAGGAGACTTAAGATTATTATAATATCTTAACCTTTTGTTTCCTCTAATGAACAAACAATCTCTTCAAATGAATTCAACATTTTTTTGTACACAATCTTTGTGTTCACAAACGGTTTATAACTTATTTTAACCTGAATTTCATTTATGGTTCAAATATTTCCATGAATTTCATTAAACTTTTATTGATTTTTATTACAAGTGATTAAAAGCAGTGAAAAAATAAATTGATTTAACAATTGATTAAATTATTTGACATTAGTTTTAACACTTTATAAAAGAGTTAATAATTAAAAATAAAAGTAAAAAATAATGTTATCTTTGATGTGATTTCATTCGCTGTCCTTCCCGTCGATAGGCAGATACCCTTCCCCTCTATTGTAATACCAATTATAAACGATAAGTGCTATCAATACTAATAATAAGATTATATTTATAACCAAAGCGACAACATTTGAGACAAACATATCGTCTGAATCGTGACTAATGCCACACTCCTTGTCCCAGTCATCAGGGATTAGACTTTGAGTGATCTGCACAAACCTCTCAAATGGACAGTCGTCCAGATTGTCACAATCAGGTAATGTCAATAAATATGGACTCAAGTCAGTGAGTGTTGTGTTATAGTAATAAAGTCTTACAAAATAATTGTCTGTTCCCTCCCTTTGATGTAATTCAAAGAGAAGGGAAGCACTGAATGGTATTAATTGATTGTTGAATACATTCAATGCATTCATAAGAACCGCAAGATTTGAGTCATGGGTTGAGTATAGGAATAGTTTGTAAGGATTTCCCAATGAGTTGACAATCGGTTTGTTTTGAGTAAACATTTGAAAGTTGTTGACCAACTCCTGGACCAGAGGTCCGGCTCTTACTTTTTCAATGAGAGGGTTATCCCACTCTATAGACCATAAAAACTTCACTAAAGGCAGCAGTTTTTCAATGATTGTGGACTCATAAGCCTCGGACCAGATCTTCCTGTCTGACCAACGATACCCTTTTCGGTGCTCAAGAGTGAGGTCTTCGTGTATTCGTTTGCATAGATTGAGAGCATTGATATCCTGTCCCACATATTGACTCAAATTAGACAAAAACTCTTTATTAGTGTTCAATAAATTCACAACACTTTCTGAACTTAAGATCTTTTTGTTCTCTTCTTCAGCTTTTGGACACTTTTTATCAACAGTTAATAAAGTGTCGTTCTCTGTGGGGGTAAAACTCACGATAGGGAAGGGCTGCCATTGAAGACCCAACTGAGCGTCCGTTCCGTTATTCCATTGCCAACTATTCTTTGGTGGATAAGCGGAGGACAGGAATACGGATTGACTCTCCAAACAACGGGAGTTCGAAGAACTTCTTGCATAGACTTCACGGGGTGAGTGGGTTTGGCCCAAATAGGAGTCATATTGTTCACGAATATATTGACCAAGCTTATACATACGGTATTTGCCCTCACGGGTCAACTCACCGATGCCTTCCGGCCAATATACAGATGCATTGATGAACGGATCATTTGGCACAAAGAGGACAGGCGTCCGATCTCCGTGTCTGTGCACTATTTGAAGCACTTTAAGTGTGGATATGTCATGATTTGGCCATAAAATTGAGTTTTCAATGCAATTGCATAACAATGTGAACGAAATAAATAAGAGTTTGAATAACTTATTCATTATTGATATATAAATACAATTGAATTTCACTAAACGTCAAACCCTTAGCATTGAATGTCATTTAAATGATTGAATAAAGTATTCAAAGGTTTGATTATTTTAATCATTAAATAATTTGCTTCAGATGTATGTGATTGACGACAATGTCATTGAAATTAATGATTATTGAAATTTAGGTGAAAGTCATTTTACGAAACACAAAGTCATAATCAAATAACATATTTACTAAACACTCCATAATATCCTTGAATTTCTTGTCATAAGTTATCTTAACTAAAAATACACTAAAATAGAGGAAATACTGTTTCCTTGTACTGGAAGTCTGGTCTGGGATTCAAATTACAGACACCTTTACTAAACGTTTCATTTCATTAATAATTATATCAATAATTACAACAGATTTTTTCATTCAACCAATCAATGAATGAAAACTATTGAAAGTATTTGTCACTAAAATCTCATCAATTGTTTGCTTTTTGAGATTAAATTGCAATTCAATTGATTGTTATTTTCGTTCTACATATCAATATACATATCTGGATCAATTAGCTAATTATTTACAATAGATATTTCACTTGGGTGCAAAGGGAATGGCATACGTGAGTAATATATGTATCACATTGTGACTGTTGTGCCAATTATAGACTTAACAAGAAATTATTAAAACATATATTTGAAGAAAAGTTTAATTAAAGTCATCTAAAGTGAGCCATAAATAAGGATTTGTTTAATAAACACAGAAAAGTTGTCCAAACATTTGCACAATAGTTGTGATTCACTCACTTATTGCAAAGGACTTTGAAGTTTTAGATAAGATTGGGTTCAATGATCCAGATTTAGGGTTCAATACATATTTCAATATAGCTATGTTGTAATCATTTGGGTTATGGGATATCTGTGGGGAAGGGAGACACAGTTCACACACAAAAGAGAGTTAAGAATATCAATCAATAATATTCTGGTTTTAAAATATTCTTGTTTTTCATTAAAAATTGATTTTTTATCGAAAAGTTTCTGAAATTAATATATTTTTCTTAAAATATATATTAAATGAGAAAATGAAACAAAATTTTTATTATTTATTGTTTATTCAAATTCATAATTAAATTGATGTCAAATCGATATTTGCTTACATTATATACAGAGTCAGTCATCAACTGATATATTAAACAAAAATCCATTAAAACTACAAAATATTGATTAAATGAGAAATGACTTTATCGTAAATCAAAAGCATAAGAGCGGAGAGAGAGCACTGAAAAGCGAAGAAAAAAGTAAATAAAATTAAAATTTTAGATCAAATCAATTGCATTGCATATCACTGGCAAAGGAATCAACAAAATAGGGACAGAGTTTTGAGTGCTTTTTTGTAAAGCTATAAATGAATGAAATTCTCGTGCATTGACTCAAAATAAAAGTTTATAATAAAAAGCAGTGAAATATTTGCCCCAAATATACCCAAAGATGTATGTCTTGAGGTGATTGAGTCGACAATCAATACACACTTTAAAAAGATTGGCTAATTCTGGGCTATGACAAGCATTGTATATATTGTGCTATTCATCCTGCTCATCCCCTATCCTCCCATTCCCCGTACAGTTTCAAGTGCTTTCCCAATAAAAGGTCAAACTTTAAGAATTTTTTTCAAAACCAAAAGTTCTGGTCTTTAAAAGTCTGAACACAAACTCAAAAGCAAATAATGTTTTCTTATTTTTCATTTTTTGCTTTCATATAATATACTGTAAAAACGCCTGTGCTATCTGTCTGTGCTCTGTTGAGCTCATTGTGCGAGAAAGATATATGTGGTTTGAATGGTTAGGATTTATCATAAGTGAAATCATCTCTTAAATGATGTTAACCACAAATCAGGCATTAAATGAGAAGAACAATAACACGAAGACAACTACAGCCTGTGCTCTACTCTATGTGCGGTTCGTTAGCGAAAAATAAATTGTTTTTTATATGATTTACAATATATTTGTTCAAAACAGAGACACAAAAATCATTTTTCCATTGATTAATGATATTTCAATTCAATTGTTATATTTCACTAAATTTTCATTAAATTTTAACTCAATTTTTGTAAGAATTGTTAAAAACAAATACTTTTTGGACAGTTAAGGGGGAGTCCTGTCCTAATATTTATACAAAGGGGGAATTGGCGTTGAATTAAATTTTCTCTTTTGTAAAACTGATAAAATTGAAAACATTTTATTCAAAATAAAATAATATATTGAATTTGATTTAAGGGGGAAATATTAAGTTCTTCAAACTAAATCAGGGGCTTTTCTAGCGCCGATTCTGGTGATTTGGAAAAAATCATAGAATTCTGGTTTATTTGAATGATTCTGTTATCTGAAAACTATATCACACATTACAATAACATAATTATTTTGATTTGAGAGGAAAATAAATTGAAATTCATTTTAAACCTATATTTTTATACAAAATATGATTTATTTTCAAATTTTTTGACTCAAAAACTCATTTCTATTAATAAGAATTGAAAGAATAGTGAAGAGGAAGAGAAAAGGGGACGAAAAGGGGAGAAAAATCAATAGAAAGATATTGTTGTATTAAAACAAATACAAAGTATAGGAAAATCGTCTCTTATTCTGTTCGGAGACAAATAAAAATCTATTTTCAAAGTTGTTTTATCTCACAGTTCACTGAATATCTGTGAATGAAATACAGTTTTTCTCTTCATTCAAACTGATAGCCGATAAATATGGAAAACTTCATCTCTGGGCGCAAGACATACACAGCTATGGTATAGTTGACAGCCACTGGATATACAATATGTAGTGAACCGATAATAAGACAAGAGTTTTGAACACAGAGTAAAATCTTCATTGAAATTATGTGAAGAAAATTATATTTTTAAACTAAACATAAAAAATATTAGACTTTGTCTGCAATTAATTAATGATAAGTCAAGCATTTAAAGGGGTCTTTGCTTTCAATATTGGTTTGGGTGTTCAGTCATCTGTATAACTGATGCTTGAATATACCCCTTAAAAGAGAAATCTATAAAATTGAATCACTTTTACACAAATATTATGCAAAAGAAAAAGTATTTTTAATTTTATTTTCATTGTCGACAACGGATTGACTGAACTGTTCACTAGTTCTCCAAACTATTGTTTAAGTCTTATCTACTTTTGAACACAAAAGACATGCAATAAATAAATCGTTTTGTGTTTTCACTCCAAAAATACACCACTTTTTCATATTTTTTATTTTAATATTATATTTAAGTATTTCTTCTGTTATTTGTTTTTATTCTTAACAAATCTGTGAACAAAATCTGTGCACAAATTATTTGCACAAAACACGAGTGAATCAGTTATTTGTGTATAAGTTATGTAATATTTTGTTTGTGTTATAAAAAATAATACTTTTTATATATATTTTGATTGATTTTATACTTTTTTGAGAAATAAAACATAAGTTTTGGTTTAAATTAAAGCGGATTTTGCTTTTATATACTTTAATACCAAATGAATGTTCAGTTTTCTGTCTGAGAAGCAAATTCTATACAAACACTTATGTTTTGTTTTGTTTGTTATGTATAAAAGTTTTGATTTGTTTTTCACAAAAATTAAATAATATTTTCATTGATTAAATTAAATGTGTTTTTAGTATTTAAACAATTTTTTATTTTTAAGTAATTTACTAATAGTTTATAAAACCATAAAATTCTTATCAGTTTTTAGTAAACTTTTATTAATTATTGATTGAATTGAAAAGTATTTGAAAATTACAAATGTTTTTACCATTTTTTTGATCCAAACCTGAGATTATTATTAAATCTAATTATTTAATTAATATTATAATTACCGTACAGTATATTCAAACCCTGGATATTATTATTTTCGATCTCTCATTCAATATTTCTTTTCACTCCGGGACTAATAGCAATGCAATCAGATTTGAGACCATTTTTCTTGTTTTCTATTTTGGGACAGTTGGAAAAGTCATGTCATTCATTGAAGTGATCAAGCAATGCCTTTAAGGATAGACTACTTCAGCTTGTTCATTTGCATCATAGTTCATTGCCTGTTCACTACAATGTATTTTTGTATAAGTCCTTTCCACTAACCTTTCAATCCTGTCTTCTTAGTCTTAAAAATCAATTTTAAGATTATATTTTAATAATCAAAATCCAATACGACTTGTCATTGAATTCACACATTTGTTGCTCTTTGATTGCAATGTCACCGATAATACCTGTGCTAATTGATTGGTCGGTTGGTTGAAGTATTCCAACTGAACTATAGATTGGGTTAAGTTTTGAATTAAATCTTTCAAATCAATGGCTCAATACTGTAATGAGATTTTTAAACGATATTCAGAGTATATCTCACCTTTTTTTGACCCAAACCCTGCCATCACTTTGTTTTGTTAATGTCATCCACTTTTAGATTACTCAAAAAGTGATCAGATTTCTAGTGATGAGGTGCTGACCAGTGATTGCATTCCAATGAATTTGTTTTCACTCTGTCTTCACTATGAGATTTGATTTATCAGGATCTGGGGTCTGGGCTCACACTTCCATCAGATTTACAAATATATCGGCCAATCCTTTGTCGAGATGATTGGACAGTTCTCCCATTGGATTCGTTGGTGGAAATGGTCTTTTACTAACCAGTAGTGCTCACCACTTGTAAAGAACCTCTGGTTTTGATCGTCGGTATAAGTGATTGAATTGATTCTTGGATTTAAACACAGATTTTGTTGCCATAAGACACGAGAAAACAATAGTATGACAACAACTAAACTATTCATTGCTTAAGTGTTTATGAATTTTATCTAATCTATCGATAATTTAGTGATATTTATAGAGAATAACGAAATTTATCTGCAATTTTAAAATCTGTGGCAAAACTAGAGATTCACTTAATTATCAATTTATTTAAAAGTCGTTTTCATTTCATTGCAAAATATAATTCAATTTTAAACTAAATATTTTATTTATTTGTTTCTCTTTCCCTTAATATTTCATTGAATACATTGAATGAAATGATTGTGTGATTGAATGAAATTTTCTCTAATTTTTCTCTCAATTCCTTTCACAATATATTTCAACTCTTATGAGACCTTTCTTTTAAATTGAATGCCTTTCCGAGAGATTTTGAATTATTTATAAATCAAATCAATTTATTTGAATTGAACTGAGATTTCATTTGCTTTAAAGTTTGTTCAGAAGAAAGAAGTTTTCAATTGATTTAATTTTTTATTATTAATCCAATCAATGAAATGACAAACTCTTTGAGGGATCCAAAAAAGATTTTAATGTTTTTCTAAACAAATCCAAAAAAAACAATCTTAAGTACAATCAGAGAACACTGTACTGAAACTAATGTACCCCTGGTTTGAGATACAGTAAATGCTAACATCTTCTCCGTATTTTTGTATTAAAATTCATTTTAAACCTCTATTATAGCAAAGATTTTGTTGTTTTTAATTATCAAATATTACATGAATTTTCTGAGAAAATGAAATAAATTTTACATTAATTTTAAGTAATAAAGCATTTTTTAGAATAGATTTTATGATTAAATACGAAAAAAGATTTTTCAATCGTCTCTCTCACGAGAAATATAAGAAAATCAAAGTAAAGCTAAGAAAAAAGGATTTTTTGATATTTTACAGAGACTTTACTTAAATTAAAGTAAAAATGAAAAATATTTAATCATTATATCTCTAAAGAGATATAAAAACATATCAAAAAATATTTGGATAAACATCAAAACCTTTGGAGGTTTGGTGTGTATATTGCACTTTGTAATGAGTGGGCACAAGACATACTGTGCACACACACAAGAAAAAACTCTATATTCACTCAATAATATTAAAATCTATTTTTTAATATACTTTTATGTATTTTTGTTTTGGTTTTCATTCAAAAAATTGCAATATTTTGGTGCAAACAATGTTTGCCTGAGTTTTTGTTGTGTTTTCTTTTGCTGTGATTTATAGCCTATTCCTAAACAGAGTTGCGTTTTATTTGAGTTCAGTTATTGATGACATAAAATCACAGAATCTGTTCAATGAATGAATATTCAGTGTATATACTCTGTACTTGAGTTTATGAAAAACAAAGCTTTCCTTCAAAACTAATCACGAAATTCTTGGTCTTTCTTCCAATAAATTATCAAAAGATGTTTAGTTTTTATTGAAACAGACAATGAATTATACAATTTGTGATGAAATTAAACTTTAATTTGCTTTAAGTTGAGATCAAATTCGTGATTCATTTGAGATGTTTTGCAAAAGAAAACAAGAAATACTTGAAATTTATTTTCAATTATTTTATGTCTGAAAGTTTTGAGAAAATATAAGTTTGAAATCAATTTTTAGAGAAAACGAAAGAGATTTTAAGACAAATATATTTTGAAACAAAAAATGAGTGAAATATCTGTTAAAAATTGTTTTGATAAAAGAAACCAATTTATGATTTATGAGTCTATAAATGATTTGTAGGAAAAACCAGAATCTCTTCAAAACAATAAATAAAAATAATTTATAACCCAATTGTGTGGCAATACTTACCAGTGCTTACTAATGCCTTAGCAATACTTAACAATAGTTTGCAATACTTTTCATATGAAACTGATTATTGAATTTTTGCAATTCTTTCACTGATAAAACTCAAGTGAATAATAGATAAGATATATTTTGTTATCTCTTTTGAGAGCAAAAATTTTAATAATTTGTTTTTTTAGTTATTATTTTCACAAGAAATTTGTTATCGTTTTCAGAATATCTGAATAAAATTGTTTTGAAATATCAATTATTAATCAATTGTTAAAATTGTTTGTTTCTGATAACATCTGGTAAACAAAATTCTTTAATAATTAATTTCTGAGATAAGTTTAAAGTGGTTTTGTATTGAAATTTATAATTTTATGTGAGATTGACCCTGATTTTATTATTAACATTTATTTTACAATTACCTTGCAAATTATAATAGCAATTAATAACCCCTTATTAATTAAATGAAATATAAAGTTAATATTAAGTGGTGAGACATCTGTTAATGATTGACCAGATATGAGATCTAAGGGGTTGTTAAGGGGGTAATCATAAACATCACAAAAAAGATTAAAATTTCAGAAAATATGTTGAAATTTATCATTAATTTTATTTCAATAATAATGTAACAAAACCGAGAAAACATTTTATACAATTTATGCTTGCTGATAAAATATTAAACTTATATTTGATGTAATATATACCTTGGTATTTACACTCAACTATTTTATTCAAAACATTTCAGATTATTTTTATGTAAAGTATTTCCAATTCAATGTAAAACTTGTTGTTTATCTGCAAATCAAACGATTGTTAAAACAATTAAATATATGAATCATTAAAATGAATTAAAGGACAGAATATTCCGAAACATTTTTGTCAAACATTTGACACAAACCTTAAAACAAGACGTAATTTGTGTGAAAACGCAATGAATTTGTTGTAAACATTGAAAACAAAACAATAAATGAAAAAATATTTTAATTATAATTAAAATCAAATCAAAAATCGTTTGAATTGTGAATAAAATCAACAAATATTAGCACAAAATGAGTCCCAAAGACCTATTGATCCCAATCTCGTGGCGGATCGGAGGCTATGCCGTCGGAGGTGTCCTCGGATTGATTTGGTTTTACACCCGTATAGACGCCAACCGATGGGATAAAGTGCCGCATAATGTTGACCACAAACCCTGGTTATACTACTCCAATGGACAACACTTCAACCCTCGCACACATTACTAGTGATGATATTAATTGCAATTTTATTAGACTTTAGTTTCAAATCAATTGAAATGTAATTTAAGTTTAGTTTACATTAAAATCAATTGTTTTTCTCTTTAATCGCTATTTTGTTATCAAATATGTGCTTAAAATCGGTTTAATTTTATACCCCTTTGTGTAAAATGTTATATTTATAACCCTTAGAGACCTTAATGTCAGTGCTTTTCAATTGTATAGAGAATTGTCTATCAAATGCAGAGATGAGTGGACGGATGGCCGGCCATTACCCGGCGTATAATCTCAACAATCAATTAAAGGCTTAAATATTTAATTGTTTTAAATATAATTTGAGTTTAGATCAAGAATTGGGCGAAAAGTGTCGCACAATCTGTGGTTCAAGAGTTGAGTGTTTCTGCCATCAGTTGATTCTGAATATATTTCTGTTCCCAGAATACCCTGGATTTGAGACAACTATTGTCTCAAAGTTTAAAGTTTTCATTCATTTGAAGAATTTGTTTAATTTATCGGACGTTTGAATAGTCTTTGGTTTTCTCTGTTATTATGCTTTCAAAAGGTTTCACTGTTTTGTTAAATGTCTGTCCAAACAGGTATTGAATGTCAAGAATTTCAAACTCCAGGGTTTGACTCGTTTTGCATCAGATTTGAAGAGAGATTTTAAAATCAGATCAAAAATTTAAATAAATTTTAATAATTGTCGTTAAAATGTAAATCATTTCTAAAATCTAATTAACTATTAATTCATTCAAACATTTAATTATAATGTCATTAAAATCTGTGATATTAATGTTTAGCTCAAAATATTTCCCTTAATATAAATAAAATCAATTATAAAATCAATAAAAAAAGACATTTCTTCAAATCCAGGTCTAATTAATATTGATTTTACAATCATAAACACAAAACACATTTATCATTCACATATTTCTAAAGATTTAGTTAATTATTGATATAGTAGTACAATAAAGATAATTAAAAGTCATTAAATATGTACAAGATTATATAAATAATTTCCAGCAACAAAACATTTATTTCTTTATTAATGTTGAATAAAATCAATAAATATTTGAAATCATTTTTGAAATGCATTTACGAATAGTCGCGGAATCGGTAACTTTAATAGCAATCAAAACATCCCAACCCTTAAACCCTTAAACTTTATATCAGTTTTATTATTCTTTCAGTATTTGGCGCTCAGTTTTGTTGTCTTTAATCATAAGACAAATAATTATGAAATTGAAGGCACTTCTGGTCATATACTCAAAGAATCGGCAAAAATCATGAATTTTAGGTAACCTTTGATTGTTTTAAATATTTATTGTTAACTAAAGACAACATTAGTTATACAATCAATAGATCAATAGACGAGTCATGGGGTATACCGTTAGACGACGGCTCATGGACTGGAATGGTCGGGATGTTTATGAGAAATGTAATATTTGTTTTATTAAAGTTTAGTATAAACTGTTAACTTCTATTGAATTGACACAGGAGTCGGACATATCGTTATCTCCGTTCACGATAAGCACCGATAGATCAAAAGTAATTGACTATTCATTAGAAATAATTCGGTCTTCAAATACAATACTGACTGTCATTAACACTAAAACTGTGGCCAAAAATGATCTCTACTTTATAGCAACCATTGATAAATATATTTGGATTTTATTAATCATTTTTATAATAAATATTTCATTTATTTATAACTATTTTAATGAAATTCAAAATTTCATTCAAAGTCTTATCAAATGTTTTGAATCTTTACTCATTGGAGGTAAATATTGATAAAATTTTCACAATCAATTTATTTTTCAATATTTTTTAGTCTTTTATTTTCAGATAAAATGCAATGAAATCATCAAATTTTTGATTTACTTATATTTATTGATGGTATTTGTATTGAAGTTAAATATCACTGCTTTGTATGGTTTGAATAAAATTATTGCTAATAATTTCGGTGTAATTAATAGTATAGAAGATTTGGTTAATAGTGATAGAGTTTATCCTCTGATTATTCAAAACTCAGGAATTGTACCCTTTCTTAAGGTAATCAAAACAATTGATTTAAATTTTAGTTATAATTAAATATTTTGAAAGAATGGTAATGAATATCAACAGAATATTTGGCAAAGAATTGTATCAAATGGTGGACAAAGTCTGACCAAAAACTTATTGAAATCCCCGGAATCTATTGAACTGATAGTTAAGGGGAGACTCGCTTATATCGATAAAGACATCTCTTTGAAGACATTGACGGCAAAGATATGTAATGAATACCTGAGCGCTAATGTATATATTGCTAAGAAATGGTTCAGGAGTTCAATGTTTTGCTTTACATTTCGTAAAGGATTTGATAAGAGATTTCAGAATTCATTCAACTCTTTGTATGTTTTGTTTAATAAGTATTTAATCAATCATTCAATTAATTGTTTGCACAAAATCACAGAATAACCAGATTTAGAGAAATTGGTTTACTTTCTCATTGGTTTGATCAGGAATACCAAGAAAATATTTCCGGTAAGAGGTTTGGGAGCACTAATATCAAAGTTAATAGACATTGTATTAGTCATACCTGGGATATAAGTGGTGACAATTGGTTGTCAATTGATTTTAAAGAAACTTCTGTTAAAAACATTTGCTTTTTATTCATTTATTTGATTTCATGTTTTGTTATTTCAATCATTTGTTTAATTATTGAGTTTTTATACACAAATAGTTGTAATAAAGAAAACAAAAAATTGTTTTTAATTACAAAATATAAATAATTAACAATAAGTTGTGATATAATCTATAGTTGACATCAGATTTTGATTATTCTTTAATTGAATATTATTTACAAAAACAATTGCAATATTTTGTGTTTTTATGTGTTTTACAGTAATAGTAATAAAATCGGAAACAATTACACAATTTATTTAATTATTTGTGATTTGTTTGAATAAATTAATGACAATATCGTGAACAGCCAAACATGATATCCCTAACCACATGCCTAACAGTCCACCAAAACTGGACACAAATGATATGAATGTTGTTTCAAGCGTTGACTCAATTGATTGATCGGGAGTTTGACTGTGATTGATATCAACGGTAATATTATTGAATGAATCCCCGGTCAGTTGGGTATTGTTCCTGGACAATTTGATTTTTGTATCAAAATAACTAAATTCACATTCAATTTGACATATTTTCGCACATTTCTTCGAAATAGCATCTGAATAGTTTTGAGCATAGAATTTGCACCCTGAATCAATACAAAACTTTGTGTTATTTTCCAAATCTATTATCTCCTTTTGAAACAAATGAAGTTCACTTGGATAACATGTTTGATTACATAGTCTATTCAAAGTATCCTTGTAACATTTATTTATGCAGACCGTTCTCATCTGATTGTTTGGATTTTTGTCATTCAAATCATAATTTTTACAATTCATGTCATAATCCGAGTCAAGAAAATGAGTCTTCAATTGAGTATATGTTAAGTGATATTCATAACCAATTGATAATTTAATTAAATTATCATCAAATAGTGGAAAAGATCTTGGTGAATGTATAAATAAGTAGACATCTTCAAGCAATGAAAGTTGTAGATTGTACTTTTTTATACCACTATTAAAAATGATCTGGATTGATTCTAAATCATATATAGAATTTCTCCAACGACTGTTCAGTGCATTGAAAAATGTAAAACAATTGAATACAATAGAGTCACCAACATACACATAACTTTCTATTGGATCAGGATCAGATAATTCAAATAACACAATTTCACCATCTTCATTTTCATTAGCAACAGTTGCTATAATACTTATATTATCGGATATAACCATAATTTTATTTCTAAAAATATCTTTAATCTCAGTTTTGTTAAAATAATTAATACTATTGTTCTCAAAAATGGTCTGTATTTGTGAATCATTAATACCCGGATACCTTTTTTTAATATCTGCACAAATTTTGAAAATCACTTCAAAATAAGTTGAACACAAAGTCATTGAAGGAATGGCTTCTCTTTCAAGGGTTTTGATTTTCATTTTGACAACAGTTGAACCGCTCAGGTATGCACTCAATAGTAGTGATGTTTGATATAAAAATCCAAAAACACATATTAGTGTCCAAAATATTTTGATTATTGAAAATAATTTAATATAATTAAACATGATTTTTTATATGCTTGCTCAATTCTTCAAAATTAATATCAATCAAACTTGAGAATGGGTCAATTAATAATAATGAGACAATAAACGCAACAAATAATTTTTATACTTTAGATCTTTCTATTAATGTTTATTATAACATCTACTTGGTACTTCAATAGTTTTAATAATAAGTGATTTAATACTTTCATTATATGATAAATGATGCAGTACCAATTTAATATATCAATATTACATTCATTGTGGAAATGTAATAAATATTTCAAGCAGAGATTGAAATTTCAGAAATAATGCATAAATTTTAAATCAATTTAATATCAGTTATAAATGAAATCAATACAAAACGAACTGTGTAACATTAGTGTACCAAGCAGATCTAAAATAAAAATAATTAATTCATATTTCAGTTTGTTATTTGGACTAAATATACTGACAATGAAATGAAATCAATAAAAATAATCATTTCATTCATTTCACTAAAAATGCAAATACAAAACAAAATCAACATTTATTTAAATATCAAATATTTCTGAAATGAAAAACGCATTCAATTCATTGTAATCAATAACAATTGAAATGTTATTTTACAAAACAATGATATGAAAGTCGTTTTAATAAATTATTGTATAATAAATAGTAAATCAAAAATATAACCCAATTTCAAAAATATATGCTCAAATTAACAATAGAATAATCAAGGTCTGTGTTCCCACAAGATTAAATCAACGTTAGCTTTGTTTTGCAATTTCCACATTTATAAATCAATAATTTAGTCTATTTTCAATTTCAAAGTTTTATAATGAACTTGTTAATTTCAATAATATTTTGTTATACCTATTAACAAATTGGACTGGAGCAATTTTTAAAATATTTGAAATATTTCCTTCAAATTTCTTAATTAACTGAATTTCAACACAAAAACAATTAACTAATTATAATTTGAATTAAAAAAAACTTTCCTTCAAATAATAATTCAAATAATAATTGGTTTAATAATATATATATTTTTCATTTGATTTAATTTTAATTTTATACCACTTTTGCTTTAATTGTGAAAATAAACTCAATTCAATTGAGACCCTGAATACATAAGGAGTAAAATGAAGCAATCATAATTTGCAACCTTTATTTTTATTCAAAAATGTTCACCACTTTTATTATTATTGCAATTAATATTCCCATTAATTGAGTGAAAGTATTGAAAAAGAAATCAGAGTTTGAATCAATAATTTAATTTTCATTTTACACCAAAAGGTTATCAAAAGAGTTTAATATTATTTTGATTTTATTGATCGTAAATATCAATATAAAGATAAATATTAAAACTATTTAACATAAAAACAAGTTTAACACTATTGACCATCAATTGAGATATTTTTCACATAATTTTTGTTTAAATTACTGTTATTTTTGCTAAAAGTTTAAAAGTCCCAATCAATTAGCGCATTATGTTATAACCAACACCTGTAGGCAGGGGTGGAAATATATTTCAGAGTAACAGTGATCTATACTAAACAAAATCAGGGTGCGATCAGGGTGGAATATTAAATTTTAAGCACATAACTACCGGAACCTTATTATAATTATTAATACATGTAAATGATAAAAATAATTGCAATCTTTTTTAAATTTAATGTTTAATGAATTCAAACCAAACAAATCGGAAATAATTTATTTATTTCACAAAATTATGTTAAAATCTTTAATGAAATTATTTATTGCTTTCATTCAGTAAATGATATTAAATCTAATAATTATCTGGAATGAATTCATAATTAATTTCATGTCAATCCTAAACCACGTTTACAATCAATAACACATTGAAATTGAAACAAAAATTTGACATTTTATTAGTTATAAAGTATTTTTTCCCTCAAATATTGGGTGAAATCAATGCAATCTAGTTATCGATATCGATTTGTTTCTGAACCTTTTACTGCAAATTTGGACTTATTTCGCAACAAAATATTTTTTTTTTAATTAAAATTTTTTAAAACAATTAATAACTTATTTAAATATTAGAAATAATTTTCCGCTAAATGTTATATTAATTCAATAAAATATTTGATTTTGTTTTTTATCTAATCTAAGATCAAATTATTTGTTGTTTTTGGCATTGAATATATTTTTTTAATGATTTTGTTGTTAACCTTTTTTTTGTTAAACAAAAACCCAATTTGAATTAATATTTCTAATTTGTTGACATATTTCAAATATTTGCATATATTTTAAAATACAGTATAAGTCGTAATAGTTTGGTCACTGTATGACCGGGGATAAAATAAAATTACTGAATAAATTTGATGATCAGTGATCACCTACCTGTCCATTGAACCCAATATTGCACTAAACTTTAGCACACAATTGGATTAAATGTTTAAAAGAAATCTAAAAATAATAATATATTTATCCTTTTTTGTGAACAAATCCTTTAAATATTAAAACCAATACTAACTCATTGTCGTCACATGACTGGCCATTGGACACTAATCTTACTTTAATAAAGTACTAAAAATATCAAATAAATGTCAATTTATGTCAATTTTTACATCAATTAATTGATAAAAAAAATCCCACTTTTTGATAGCAATTAACGTGTTTTGAACACAAAGATAAAGTTCAGACTTAAGGCACACATTAATTGACTTTTTCTTCATTCAATAGAAATCGAGTTTAGTTTTTGTGTTTAACTTTAATATTAATAAAAAAAACATTTTTCTGGTTTTGAATAATTTAATCCAAAAATAAAATGTGAACTAATTTTTTCATTTTCATTCAAGTTTTTATCATTTTTTCTCTCCTTTTGAGAACAGTTTATCGAAAATTTAAATGAAAACAAAAATAACCTTTTTTTTAGTAAAACTAAAACCATTTGAATCGCTTTTCAAGTAGTGTTGAATCGCTTTCATAATCATTGGACGGCTTTTCCAATTAGTTTTGACTTTGAGTTTATTGTGAAAGCGTTGTGTAAAAAAAAATGCTATAACTATGGCACCGTTGGGAACGTCAGCTTTATTTCTTTCAGTAGCACTCTATGTGCTTCAGAGCTATTATGACCACAAATCTATTGAAACAAAAGAAGAAGATCTGAAGACGACCTATGATTTTATTGTCGTGGGTTCGGGTACGGCTGGTTGTGTAGTGGCCAGACGTCTTTCCGATAACCCGAACGTTAAGGTTCTTCTTCTTGAAGCTGGTGGGCCAACGGGTGGCAATACCGATATACCCGGTGCTTATTGGCATTTCTTCAATTCCGAGAATGATTGGAATTTCACCATGGAGGAACAGTTTGTGGGAAAAGCATACCTGAATAAGAGAATGCCGGCCAATAAAGGTATGGTTATCGGTGGCAGCTCTTCAATCAATACAATGATTTACAACAGAGGAAACCGAAGGGGGTTTGACTATTGGGCCGATTATTTCGGAGCCAAGGGTTGGAGTTATGATGAAGTGATGCCTTATTTTCTCAAATTTGAGAACAATACCGATCCTCACATTCAGAATAATGGCTTTCACTCAACCACCGGTCCCGTGCAGATCACCTCTTGGCCACACCCGCCACCACTCATACAAATACATCAAAAGGCTGCCAATGATTTCGGGTTTAAAAATATTGATATCAATGCTGAGACACAGACGGGAACAACACTCGCCCAGGCGTTCATTGATGCTAATGGTATTCGATCCAGCTCCTCTAATGCATACATCGATCCTAATCCTAATCCACACAATCTCCATATCCTTCCTTATTCTTATGTCACAAGAATACTATTTAAGGGGAAGCGGGCCGTAGGGGTAGAGTTCCTAAGAAATGGACACTTGACTAAGATTTTTGCTAACATGGAAGTAATAGTGAGCGGAGGTACGGGTGCTTTAAAAATATCCCCCTTTCCCTCAATGAGTATTTTATTCAATCTATAGGTACCCTCAATACACCACATATTCTTATGTTGTCTGGAATTGGACCCAAAGAACAGCTCGAAAAAGTAGGTATTCCTGTGTTGGCAGACCTTCCTGTGGGTGTATATGTGCAGAACCACCCTGGTGTCTCACTTGGCATGCTTATTAAAGAAAAATACAGACATTTGGCGGGTGAGGGAGCGGTCACTACAATGAGACAATTGAATGAATGGTATACCCATAAGAGGGGTCCTATGACTCAACACTACAGATCAATGACTTATTTTAATACCAAGAGTAACCCGGATCCTCATTGGCATAACATTAATTGGGAGACAGGTATGGCATAAAAGGTTTCATCAATTGTTTAGAAATTTGATATACATTTCAGGAATTTATGTCTTTCCGTCAAATCTGAGTGAAATTGTTATCCCATATGGAGAGCGTAAACACGAATGGGATATATATAACACACCTTTCTTAGGGAAGGACTACCTCTTTGTGCATACAATCCTTCAAAGGGTGAGAAGTGTTGGATACGTGAGGATTGTATCCAAAAATCCTTTGGTATATCCTATATATAACCCAAGATTTCTAACACATCCGCAAGACTTTGAGGATTTAGTCGAAGGACTAAAATTTGTTTTGTATTTTTTCAATACCTCACCCATAAGCAAATATTTGGTTCCCGCACAGCCCATACCCGGATGTGAATTCTGTCCAAAAGTCCCTATATATGAGTGCGATTCATATGTCCGATGTCTTGTGGAGCAGATATGTGATTCCGGTTATCATGTGGTGGGCAGCGCTAGGATGGGTGCTGTTGAGAGGAAAGATGTTGTGGTTGACCCCAGACTAAGGGTGAAGGGCTTTGAGGGACTGCGTGTTTGCGATGCATCTGTAATGCCTGAGGTATCCAATGGTAACACAAATGCTCCGGTATTTATGATCGGGGAGAAATGTGCGGATATGGTCAGAGAAGACAATCATATTTAAACTTTATATGAATTGTTGTAATAATTGAAACAAATTTTAAAAATTGTTTTTCAATTAAGAATTTAAAAGAAAATAAAGAAATAAAATATTTATTTTAAAAAAAGCTTTAATTTCATTGAAATATAGATTTAAATGATAAGCAAATAATTGACTAATTTGTTGCTTAAAAATCACTATTTATTGCATAATTGTTGCAATTATTTGATAGCAAACAATACGGAACTCCAAAAATAACAATCCGTTCCGCAAATGAAAAATTAAATTTTTGTTTTATTGGGAAAACATTTACAGCAGTATATAAATGACATAATCTTGTACATCTAAAGGAGTGAAAACCTTTCTCACGTCTCCTACTGTAACACTATGAGTGCGTAATCTCCCAGCTTGTATTTATAAATGTTTAAAGACCCCTTTGGCTATATCTGCCCCCTTATGCCCCTTAAAGTATGATATAATGTTGTATAGAGAGTACAAACATTATTTTTATTGTTCAACAGTAGCTGTGGTTTGATTTGAACATTGAAAGGGGAGTGAAACAGAGAAATATTCCTGATTAATCTCACAATTGTAAACAATTTAAAATATCCAGGGTAAAGCAAGATATTAGGCTGCTAGTTTCAAGCACTCAAAAAATATCCAGGTATAACTATATTCTAAATTAGTTTATCTTTTGGAATTAATTTAAGAACTTTATATTTAAATCAAATTCTTGTATTAATATATAATAAAATATATTTTAAAGATATGATAAAAATTAATGTTTTAAAAGATTTCCGGGTACTTTTATTTCTTAAATGTTTATAAGAAAAACAAATACATAAATGTGGGATAAAATAGAGGTCTAAAACCATTGAGGGTTAAATAAAATTAATTTTTTTGTGTAAAATCAAAAAACCCATTTATAATATATGAAATTATGTGAATTCACTCATTCTTTGTCTAAAGAATTTGTCTACTGCTTTTAGATAAGTGAAAGCATCTGGATGGATTAATTTGTCTCAATTTATCTATGCTTTGACAGACTATGAGACTTTTAATCGGAATATTTGTTTCAAATAATATTGAATTGAATTATTTGATAAAGAATTTGATATAAACTTCGAGTAAAGTCTATAAAAATACAATTATTTTTTAATCAAAGTGTTGAGACAACTGAAGAAATTAATTATACTTTCATTGCACTAAGAGATTGCAAATCATAGAGTGCTTTGTGCAAAATCTACGCTTCGTGTGCTTATCAGTCAATAAAACTATAAATTTCTTACAATTTTGACTAAATTGTTAAAAATATTTGAGATGACATTTGTCTACTCATTTTGTCATTTAAATTAGATTTATAAAAAGTCACATTGGTCAGTTTTATAAACTATGAGTGCAGTTGATTCAAACGATATTAAATTGAATCTAGGCCAATCTGACCAAGGCACTAGTCAATTACAGTTAGTTAATTATATTCATCGAAATTCTGATCTGAATCATAATATCATTGATGAAAATGAATGGAGAAGTCATTGCCATCAAAAGGATTCCGATGACAGTCGAAGAAAATCAGTGAAACGAGCGTTTCGTCAGTTAATAACCGGAACTGTTTTAGTCCTCATATTTATGATAATAGAGATCATTGGCGGCGCTTTAGCCAACAGTCTGGCCATTATGACGGGTAAATCAATTCATAACATTTGTGCACATATTCTCTATTAACTCATATCATTGTAAACCCCATAGACGCGGCTCATATGCTCAGCGATTTGGCCAGTTTTATATTAGGGCTGTTTGCTCTATGGCTCAGTCAGAGAAGGCCGACAGAAAGGATGTCATTTGGTTACTATAGGGCCGAAGTGTTGGCATCTTTGACATCAATGGTTATCATTTGGCTTTTGACAGGAATTCTGGTTTACTTAGCAGTTATGAGAATCGTTAACGAAGACTATGACATCCAATCCCTACCTATGCTAATAGTGTCTGTTATTGGAGTGGGTTTTAATATACTTATGGGTCTGAGTCTATCAAATATCTTCTCATGTGGTAAAAAGTCTCACCATGGTCATAATGATCACAATTCAGAGCATAGTAATGAACAAAAGCATAAGTCTCATAGTCATTCGCACTCACATGCAAGCCATGGCCACTCGCACTCTAATATGAATGTCAGGTTAGTTTAGTTCAAATTCTTTGATTATCTGATCAATAAAATCAATAAATTTTTAACCCTTATTCAGGGCAGCGCTTATCCATGTTATGGGAGATCTGATACAGAGTATTGGAGTATTGATCGCCTCATTAATCATATACTTTAAACCCGAGTATAAGATAGCGGACCCTATTTGCACCTTTGTCTTCAGTGTATTAGTCCTTATCACTACATTCAATGTCATGAAAGACGCCTTCTTTGTACTGATGGAGAGCTTCCCTTCAAATATTGACTACAAGTCTGTTAAGCAATCTCTACTAAACATAGACAGTGTTAAGAGTGTTCACAGTTTGCATATCTGGTCACTAACACTGGAAAGAAATGCATTATCAGTACACCTGGCCATCGATGACAACGTAGACACTATAGAGGTTTTAAAAATCGCTGAAAGTGTGATAAGAAAAACGTTTGAAATACATGAAACTAATATTCAAGTCGAGAGGTTCAACGAAAGGCTTATGAATGCATGCATTACTTGCAAAACACTTTGATTTCGCAATGTTTACCATATTTTCAATGATTTTTCAATTGTTTTTTACGAAATAATATATTTTTAATAAATTCTTTGAAATTTCGATATTTGTTATTCACTTTCCGTGGTTTGTCAATCACTCAATTAAACCCTGGGTCAGGGTGTGAGGGTTTGGTCTTAATTACAAGTTTTAATAGTAATTATTTGAATAATGGATTCAAGAATAGCCTAAAGACTCGTAAATGGGTTTTCAGACAAATTCATAATTTAATTTCACTTTAATTTTATATTTAATTAAATATTTAAATGTTTTCGCATTTTCACAAAACGAGTATTTTTTGGGATTGACTTCAATAAAACTAAACCAATGATTAACTATTTGTTAAAAAATTCAATGTTTAATTATTTTATGAAAAAAACTGTTTAAAATATTTGCAAATATCTTAAATCATATGAAAGCCTTATTTGAAGTTATCTTTCCATCAATTATACAAAAAATTGATGTAAATTTTTTATCCATTTATTGGTTATGAGATTAAAACTGAAGTTTTTTATAACGGATTTTATTTCTATTAAAAAGTTTCCAAAAATAAAAGGAAATTATAATTTGCTCTCAATTTTTCGCAATCAGTTTTGCCCTCAAAGGCGACAGAAGTTATACTTGAGTTCAGAGCAAAAGATTTAATCTTTTTTCACTTCATTTTTTAATAAAACTTTTGAATTCATTGAAAAGTTTTTCAGTAGTTTTGCAATCAATTGGTTGTGAATTAATACGGGAATAATGCCTCCAATAGTGAGTCTAACGATTCAATTGCTGACCGTTTCGTCACTTATTTTGAAGAACCAATTGAGTCACGAAAGTATTGAAACCCCGAAAGACCAACTCAAAGAGGTCTATGATTTCATTGTTGTCGGATCCGGATCTTCCGGCGCTATTGTGGCCAACAGATTGGCCGCTAACCCAAGTGTGAGCGTACTTTTGCTTGAGGCGGGCGGACCTTCAAGCTTGCAAACTGACGTCGTATCCCAAGTGGCCACTGGGTCTCTGTTTAACTCTGAATATGACTGGAACTACACCCTATCCCCGCTGAAGGTTGGAATTGGATATCAAAATCATGTAATTGCCGAAAACAGAGGTCATGTTATTGGAGGAACTGGTTCTTTCAACTCCATGTTATTCAATAGAGGCAATCCCCGAACATTTGACGTCTGGGCCAAACATTTTGGTGCCGAGGGTTGGAGTTATAGAGAAGTTTTGCCTTATTTTATGAAATATGAGAATAATTTGGATCCGGTTTTGGCCAACAATGGCTTTCATGGCACTAAAGGTATGGTTGGAAATGAAAATACTTTATATAAAATTTAAGAAATAACTTATTTGTGAACCCATACTATCCATACCTTTCCCATAGGACCCATTGAGATCACTTCATGGGCATACCCGCCTCCTATTATAGGGTTGCATCAAAAGGCCATCACTGAGTTGGGTATACAAGAGATTGACATCAATAGTGACCGACAAACCGGAACAATGGTTATGCAGTCTATGATTGATGGAAGAGGTCGACGATCCAGTGCTTCCAACGCATACATAGATCCCAATCCTTACCCACGTATGCAATGATAAAAATATTATTTATATTTCAATAAGCTTTTGATCCAATGTTCAGACAATCTTCATATACTTCCGCGAGCTTTGGTCACAAGAGTGCTATTCGAGGGAAAGAAAGCGATTGGCGTAGAGTTCCTCCGTTACGGCACTCTATACAAAGTGTTTATCAAACGGGAAGTCATTGTCAGCGGAGGTATTCAACACTAATTACTATTTCAGTGTTATTGACATCAATATCGCACCCATAGGTGTCATCAATTCCCCACAACTGCTGATGCTGTCCGGCGTCGGACCGAAAGAACATTTGGCAGAACTCAACATACCATTGGTTAAGGACCTACCGGTTGGGGATAACTACCAGAACCACCCGGGTGTCTCTTTCAATTCATTCATTAAAGATAAATACTATCACTTACTGTCCATTGGGGGCCAGTGGTCTATCACCCAATTATATGAATACTTGGCCAATCATAGGGGACCACTCACTACACACTACCGACCAGTCGTTTATTTCAATACTAAGAGCAATGACAACAAGGAGTGGCCAAACGGTATGTATTCATACAATTGAAGCAAAACATTGAATAACTCTATTAATAGCTGCCATCGAAACCGGTTTATACCTCTTCCCCACCAACGTATCCGACGCCCGATCCTTCAGACATCACGACAGACATGCCTGGGATATGTGGTACACTCCAAACTTAGGCCGATACTACTTCTTTGTGCACCCGATCCTACACAGGCCGAGAAGTATCGGTAGAATACGTTTGGCCTCAAAGAATCCTCTCTATTACCCAATAATAGATTCCGGGTTATTGACTCATCCCAAGGATTATGAAGATATGGTAGAGATCTTCAAGTTTTCACTCTTTGTATACGAGAAGTCATCCATAGCTGAGTTCTTGGAGCCATTGACTCCCATCCCTGGGTGTCAGTTCTGTCCTCACAAATTCATATATGAGTGCGAATCCTATATCCAGTGCCATATTGAACAGATAGCCTATTCATCATACCATCCGGCGGGCACTTGTAGGATGGGTGCAGTGGAAAGGGATGACGTTGTGGTCGACCCTAGACTTAGAGTGAAGGGCATCGACGGACTCCGGGTTTGTGACGCCTCTATCATGCCTTTACTCATGAACTCTAACACAAACGCCGGTTCCCTAATGATTGGCGAGAAGTGCTCTGATTTGGTCAAAGAAGACAATCATATATAGAGTGCTCTCTAAAGAGTGCTTTGCTTTTCATTTGTCGTTTTGATTCACATTTCACTCAAAATTGGATTAAAATTAAATGAATTGAGAATTAATTTGTGTTTCACTTCATAACTCATTTCATATACTATTGTCATTTCAGTTGAACAATTGAACATGGTCATTTCGGTTGAACATGGTCAATTGGCTAAGTATTATTGTAACACCTTGCATATTAAATTGTTAATTGAAAATATTTTAATTAAACTTTGCGCTATTATTCTTAATTAATTAACCAAGATTATATCACAATACTATCTTCATCTAAATTAAATTGTCTAAAAATAAATGGACACAAATTAACCAAGCTTATGTCAAATTCAAAATTTCAAAGTAACCGCAATTATAAAACATCTGTCAGTAATTGATTGACTTAAACATAGAGAGCACTGGTAGACAGCCATTGAAATATTCCGGATCGCTCTTCGATATCGATTGTGACTGAGATAAGTAACGAACCGATGAATACAATCGATAATCGAAAGTATAGATCAAATCGATTGTCGGTCTCCGAGTGTATTGACTGACACGCAAACAATGAATGTCTTTAAGGCTTACAATCTTTTCAACACTTATTCAAACACTAATCGAATGCACGTATTGTTAACCAATGCAGACATCAATTCAACAGAATTAGTGTTTGAATAGTGTTTTGCAAACGAATTGAAGAGACGTTTAATAATTGTTTGGATTTTGAAATTCAAACCAAAACTCAATTGAAATCTTAATTTCAATTAAAAAACTAATTATTGTTTGAAATGTGTCTTCAATTCAGTCACTCATGTGTTGAGCACTTGTAGTGTTGTCTAAGCAGTCGTTAAATCAATAGTAAATCAAAATTTCAGTTATATTTTGCATTTTTGTCGACATTTTGTCCTAAATTTTGATTTAATTTAAATTTAATTTAAAGTAAGTTTTCATTTTGTTTTCATTTGGTTTTCATTTCTCTCTCTTTTGTATTCATTTGTCAATTGTTTTCAATTTTATAATACATTTAAACCTTATTTTGAAATCCATTTATGTTTTGAAATATTTTTTGTATTTTTTTTCAAATAATTTATTGATTTATTTGTTTTGATATTTAGTTTTGATTTCAATTTACATTTGATTTGAAATTAATTTTGATTTTTGTTTCAAAAATGTTTTGATATTTAATAAATGAAATAATTTTTTGTCACAAAAAACAAAACAATTTTTTTTGCATAAAATGTCTGAAAATTGACTCAAATTTTCATTTCATTAATAATTTTATTTAAAAATAAATAAATAAATAGTTTTTTGACTCCAAAAGTGATATATATTTTGAAATGACATTCAATTTGTTATTTAATTAACATTTCATTTGATTTTATCTTTTATTTCATTTATTTAGTGATAATTACTGTTAAATAAGTCATTGAATGAAAGATAACAACAAAATAAACAAAAACTAAACTAAAAGACAATTAATATATAAAATGCGAAACAAAAACAACGGTTTGGACGACGAGTCCGGCCATAGAGTGGCAGCTCTTCCTACGCCGCGATTCGCCGAAAACGGCTATCGACTGCCAGACCCGCTGCCGACGGGACTGGTATTAACCGATTCCACTCAACGGCAGTGGCTTTTGGGTAAGTCTATCGGTTGCGGAGGTTTTGGTGAAATATATTGCGCTAAAGAACTGCCCGAAAGTCAACGCTTCTCTACTAATGGCAACGACAGCTCCTCCGACACAGCAGACAACGGTCTGTCCGACTCTTACAATGGTTTACCGAAACGAAGATGTGTTCAAAAGTTCAATAAAAAGCAATCATTACTTAAAAGCAAAGAAAAACTACAAAAACTGATAAAAGACACGAATTATCCGTTTGTTGTGAAAGTGGATCACATCTCTGGCCCACTCTTCGCGGAAATGCATTTCTACCACAGAGTGGCCAAACCTAAGCTCATAGACAACTGGATGTTAACCAAAAGGCTGGCCTTCATTGGAATGCCTCGATATGTGGCCTCTGGTATACATCTGGCGACCGACACCTATCGTCGCTATCGGTTCCTAGTGTTGGACCGATTGGGCGTTGATTTGCAAAAGATTTTGAACAAACAAAACAATAGACTGAGTCTTAAGTCCAGTTATACCATAGCTATGATGACAATCGACATCTTGGCGTACATTCACTCCTTTGGTTACATTCACGCAGACATTAAGGCATCAAATCTTTTATTAGGTATTTATTGGTCTCTTAATTGTCATTAGTTTTCACCCTTTTTATTGAATGTGCTTTTAGGCCGCTCTGAAACCACATCCCCGGCCCGTGAACTCTATCTCGTGGACTATGGTTTGGTAGAGCGCTATCGCACACAAGATGGTGAACACAAAGAAGAAGAGGAGGACAACAGACGGGCAAACAGTGGAACAATTGAGTTCACATCACGTGACGGACATGTCGGTGCTCTCACCCGTAGATCTGATTTAGAAATCCTTTCATATAACCTAATTTCATGGCTTTCGGGCGCAAGGCTTCCGTGGATTGAATACAAAGATCACGAAACCGTTAGAAAGCAAAAGGAGTATTACATGAGTCATATCGACCAACTCCTCAAACATGCCTTTCATACAAAGCAATCGGTGCCCAAAGGGTTAGAAGAATTCATTAGATCCGTGTCCAGACTTGGCTTTAAAGAGGATCCGGATTATGCCGCTCTTAAGCTTATCCTTACCCGCGCTGTTATCAACTCTGGAGCCTCTAATGACGGTCTCATCACTTGGGGTGAGAAGACTGTCTCTAAAACCCCTAAAAAAGGTATTAATTTGTTGTGAAATAGGGTTTCAATTGTTTATTAATTATTTGCCTTTGTTTTGAACAGCAGGTGCTAAAAGACCTCTCAGTGCGAGTCCAGTGATAGGAAGGGGTAAAACAAGGAAAGCCGAGAGACAGGAGTTCGAAGCGTTTGAATTGTGTGAAATCCCCCGAAAAATGGACAGAAATAGAGTCGTAAGGAGCGCACCGACAACTACTTCGCGCCAGAGGTCAGGCTCTATATCGCCGTCAACTCTATTAGATATTGAACTCTCGAATCCGACGCCACAGATGATGGAAGTGATTGAACGGATCCGACAAAAGTCCGAAAATATTGAGAGAAATATGGATTCAAATGATTCCTATAATTGTCATTCATTTGTACATAAGAAGCGGATTCGCACCTATTCTTCGGCCAAAAAGGGGGCCAAAGCTCGCAAATCAAAACTGAATTTAATGAAGAAATTGAAATCTAATGTGAATTACGAGTCAATTAAACAAATTAACAATAATTGCGATACAAATGAAACGACTGTTCAATCAAACGGTGTTTTGATTAAACCTAAGAACAAACGAAAGACCAAAAAGTGTTCACTAATTAAGAGGAAATATGTGTCTAATAGAGAGCGAATACCCCTTCAGAAGCTGGAGTACAACGTCAAGACAACTTCCCCCACAAAGAGGTGTTCCAACAGAACAGTTGACTCTAAAAAAGTAGTGAAAACTGTTTTGAAACGTAAAACACAATACAAGAGTCAGAAAGTGATTCAAAAATTGAAAACCAGAAGCAAATCAAAAACTGCGACAAAAGTGACGAACAGTTCGCCGAAGAAAGTGACGAAGAAGTCATCGATAGCGTCAACGCAGAGGTACTCAACACAAAATCGGCCAAAAGTGCCACTCATTGTGAACCTACCGAACGGTACCCTTAAATGTGATAAACACTTGAGGACTACTAAAAAGATTAAATGATTTTCACTAAGAGTTGAACTTTTTTTACAATTAATTTATTTATAACTCTTTCACTCAAAAAGTATTTATAGTTTTTGTCAATTATTTTTCAATTGATTTTAGCTTTCATTCAATTATTTACTGCTTTTGTGTTAAAACAAACGACAAATGAGTTTCAATTTTGAGTCCATTTTATTAACAGATTATTTTAAATTGTATTCATTTTCAACTGATTTTGCGTTCAATTCATTGTTTTATCAAAAGACTTGTCATAAAAGGAAATAATATTTCAAATCATATGTTAATTAAGACTTAATTTAATTTATTTTACAAAATCTCTGAATCATTTAATTGACACTAAATTCTCATATATTTCTCGTATTCTTGTATTCGTTGTCTCATTTCAAGTGTGAAATCATTTTTTCTCTTCAATCAAATGAAAGCATAAAAAATTGCTTTAAAAGAAAAAGTTTCCAAAACTTTGGACATTAAAAACCATTTTTATATTTTTAGAAATGTTTCTCAACTATTACTTGGATTGTGAGGACACCTGTGTTCACAATAATTAGAAAATACCCCTTATTTTGGGTTTATTTCCTCTAAAATAGTCTCTCTTTTTGCCATAAAATTAATTTTTAAAAAATTAATTTTCGCTTTCAATCAAGAATTCATTGATTGTAAAAGTTATATCGAATTATAACTAACCTTCTAAGGGGACTGGAAATCAGGGGCTAAAACACTAATTATTAAAATTATTTCTTAAAACAGTAGTTTTGAAATGAAAGGTGTCTTCAAAATAGGTTTTTGTATTCAATATTTAGTTTTCAATTTCAAACAATCATTTGAGAAATGATTTGACAATTAATTAATGACTTTTTACTAAACTCTTAATTAATAGTCAATTGTTTTGCAATTAAGTCAATGATTGTGTGATTGTGTGTATAATTAGTGTTGAAGTTGAGCTCAATTTTCGTATCAATTGTCTGAATAGTCATTAAGAAGTAAACAATTAATTGGTTTTGGGTTTAAATCGCAAACAATTGTTTGTCTTTAGGTTTAAATTATTGAATTACTAGTCAATCGATTGAATGCATTGTTATCATCAAAACGGGTGATAATTGGGTCAAATATTTTCTAATTTTATATGCAATCGACACATACCTGTCCCCTACTATTCCTCCCAAACTATTTGTTGTGATTTAAATCAAAACTAAAGTGCTTTTCGGGAATAGTATTATAGCTAATGAACAATAAATCTAATCAATGAGTGAATGCCTTCCGAATGACTGCAAACTAATTAACGATTTATTAATTATACACACAATTAGTGATTGAAATAAAAATAAAGTGTAAAAAATGATTGAAAATATTTCTGTATTTCTCTGACATTGAAATAAATTCATAATAAAAAATAATACAATAAATAAAAGTTACGATTATTTTGAGGCAAAACTACTTTAAAAATCTCATTGTTTTTCAAAACTAATTGTGTATTTGTTTAACTGAAGGAAAGGTTTATTTAGTTTTAGAAATGATTTTTCAATTTTCTCTTTTGAATAAAAATTTATAACAATTTGTATTAATATTTGAAATGAAATGAAATGAAAGACAATTTGAATTCAATTCAATATATTTATATTGAAATCCAATTTAATGTCAATTCTCTGTAAAAAATCATTTTTTATTTAATAAAAACTTTTCGTTATATTAAATGATTTATTGATTACTTGGACACCGAAATAATTAGACCGGGAATACATTGAACACTTTGATAGGGATTGAGTTAAATTCAATACAATATTCATACCTTTCCCTCAATTTATTATTACTGCCTGACATTTTAATTAATGAATAACGAGTTGAAGATAACTGTGCTTACAAGTGAAACCTCCTGTGTGTGAGTAGATTCCCATCCCACTTACTCCACTTACCCCATTCACCGGTTAACTTTAACTCCAAGGTTAGTTTCTACTCAAATTTCAACCCAACCTTCAAATCCAATAAAATACAAATAAACAAAATTAGAGGTCTGTTGTGAAACTACTCTTTACTCCTGTCCTTTGCCTACCCCTCCATCCCTTCCCCATATTTTATGGCTCCAACTCTTAATTAATATAAGATTAACAGAGCATTGGATTCAGTGATGAATAGAGACATCGGTTTTGAATTTACTTAAAAAGGAGTCAATTATTATGTTTTTTCATATGATTTTTAAATCTGATTGGATTTGTTGACTGATATAAACATCCATCCCATTGGCACCGGTAGTGCAATTTTTTGTGCCTTTGCAAATGCATTTGAAGAGTTTTCTTATTAATGTATGTTTTATCACACCCTGGCCAACAGCAGGCATGAGACATCTCATTCGTGTGTATATTCATGTGGTCTAACATTAAACACCTCTTAATGAAAGTGCGTTCACATCCATACCATTCACAGGAGACTAAGTGCTCAGTACTTCCCGTATGAGTGCTCTCATGATGTCTTAGTTTAGACTTATTTGAAAACCCTTTTTGACAGAAACTACAGACAAATGGTTTTGTGTGTCCATTCATGTGATCCAAGAAATACTTCTTGTTTTTAGTTTTATAAACACACCCTTCATGTGAGCACTCAATCCAATCAATGTCTACCAACTCTTTCGGATGACATATCGACTGATGATTAGTCAACTGTTTTTTACATTTAAACTGTTTATTGCATTCACTTATCAAACAAATGAATGGCTTATCGTTTGTATGCTTTAACTGGTGTTGAGTTAAATGAGCTCTACTTTGGGCACTGAAATGGCAGTCATTGTAATCACATCTATGGATGCCTTTGTGTTGTATTATATGTCTTCTCAAGCCCTGTCTATTTGAAAACACTAGCGAACAGTCTTCCCAATCGCAGGTCAATTGAATCAACTGATGACTCTTCAAGTGATGGCTTTCGCCAAACACTTGTTTCTCAACAATTGTCTCACAATTACTGCTCTTTTCACTCAAAGAGTCATTTATTTTATTATCTTTTGATTCAATTTTCAAAACATTTTGTTTGATTTGTCTTAAGTTATGAACATTTGATTCAATGTTTTCTTCACTTATATGACAATCAATTGATTCAATCAGTGATTCATTCATGTCTTCAGGTATTGAATGGATGGTTAGGTTTTGATCACCATTTTGTGTAAAGGGTTGAACCGTTTCATACATTTCCTCATTTGGTGTTTGTTTTAATATATTTTTGATTAACTTTTGATCAAAAATCCGTTCATTTGTTTGACAATCAATTGATTCAATGGTTAATCCATTCATGTCTTCAATGCTTTCATTTGTGACACTATTTTGTGCATCAAATGCATCAACACTTCCATCGATTGTGTCATCAATTGATTCATTGATATCACAATCAATACCTTCTGACTGATTGTCATTCACTTCAGTAATCATCTGTTGATCTGTTTGTGTGAAGACATCATTGTTTGTGTCCATCGGTTGGCAATCGAGTCCTTAATATCAATGAAGACAACAATGAATTGAAAGTAAAATCCATTCAATACTTCATTCAATACTTTACTTACGATTGAGTGAAACAAAACACTTATTATTAGTAAAGGCTTTCAAAACATTAATCCTTTCATTGATTTGTTGTTCAAAATCACAATTAATTTCAATGTTTTCGTTGTTTTCGTTGTTTTCACTCAAAAAATGCAAATATTTTTGTAAACAATGTGTTTGTAATTGAAATCTAATTAAATCTGTTTTCAAACAATTTATTTCATCTTTTAATGCCTTTATTACTGAATATAATTGATTTCTCGTCAAAACATTCAAATCAGTCATTGTTTTCATGTATTTATAGTTTAATTGTAATTCAAATCAAAACTAATTTTATTTCAAAACAAAATGTTTGTTAAAAATGTAAACAACTTTTCAATGACTGACGAAATGTCTCACAAAAACTCAAACATAAGTAATGTTTTCAATATTTATTACTCCCTGTCCTTAACCCCTGTCCTCAAACCCCTGTCCTCAACCCCTGTCCTCAAATCCCGGATCAGTTATCAACACTTGATTTTCTCAATAATTAATAAACTGTTTATAAAATCAATAAAATTTATTTCAAAACAAATTCAATTCAAAACATAATT